>JAUPMF010055447.1:6555-43996 GCA_031471435.1 Stomphia didemon | reverse complement strand
GACGTGGTACATATCGCCCATACACATATAAACGTTGTCTTAGTTAAACCCCTTGTCAGAATTTGAGCTGATATCGTTTTTGAGATATCAAAGCGTGCACTTTCGTGGTGTACTGCACGAAATGATTGGTCGTGAGGCAGCCATGTACTTGCAGACATACGTGTCATTAACGATACTTGGTGAGTGCTTAGTGGTGACATTTCAAGTGGTGACTGAAAGCAAGCTTTCGTAATGTTCGACTTTAACGAGCTTCAGATGGCAATCTGATGTAGAACACGCTAAGGTAAGTATAAACACGCCAACATGATTGACGGGATGGACGAACATGAAATATCCCGATAACAAGGTGAACAAGACAAATGATTCAACGAGTCATGTCAAGATTTCAATACGAAAAGAAAACTCAATGAAGCCGACAAAAGCTGCGATGATTGATGACGATTTCACATCATGAAAAGTACCAAAAACCCAGTGATGGGTAAGGCAGACAGCAGACATCAATAACTATGGTCAGACAGATAAGACACGAAATACAGGAGAAATATAAATTTAAAAAAATCGATGAAAAAAATCGATGAGAATGTAATGATTTCGAATGAATGAAGCCGGGGAAGCGAGATTTTGCGGACTGTATACTTCATGGAAGAAGTTTGAGATACACCAGAAAACTAAATCTGATACCGTCCACTGATATATAATTCGTTAATCCAACTGCGCCAAAAATAGACTTTGTTAATAGAAATATAGGACTTAATTGGTAAGAAACCAGGCCACACATATTGTCATTCAATCTGTCTCGGGCTCTCAAACGCCACTTTCATTTTCTGACTTTAACGCTCTACTTATATTTACTCTCGAGCATTTTGATCGAGGTAGAAATACATTTCCTCGTAATCTCATAACGAGATGTCAGCATGGGAGATTAATGCCCTTTTTGATGGATATTCCGTTAAAAACCCTTGTGAACACCCAAACCTACTCTAGTCGTCTCTTCTTGTTTTACACTCGCTAATCTCTGAGTTACTGTCTTGTTCGAGTTGATGGTGCAAGATCGGAAATTACCCCCTAGAAGCGTCAATCAGGAATCACCAAATTAGAGTTAACGCTTGAGTACGACGGCTAATAATATACAGTTAGCATTCACTATTATTCTGCTTATTGTTTAAGACTTAAAAAAAAATAATCGATTTTTTTTGCGGTCAATACGAATATTCTTGCAGCCACTTCAAATATCAAGCTATCGAGGTATTCATATTGTTTAATGACTTCAGTCTTAGAATTGCTAATCATAACACAGTTGTGGCGATATTTCAGTTTGATATTGACTATGCCGGCATCATACTCGATCATTGTTGTTAACTATTTTAGTTCAGGCATTTTTAAATTGAAAGTAAAGAAGAAAAATGCGACGGACTGAAATGGAAAATCTGAGTATACAAAGTTCACAAAGTTATTTTCTTTTCCCCCACTATTTGATTATGCAGTGATAAAGTTATTGGTCAGTAGTTACACTTGAACTGCTATAGATTTATACCATGGGATGGCAGGGGTTGCAGGGATACTTGTCGGCTAGGAGGAAAAGACAAAGAAGATTGATGACGAAGCCAAACTTCGCACGCTCATCTGTCGTGTATTACGATCTCTCGTCAGACTGAATCAGAACGGCCCGCTCCACTAGTTGATCGACGGTGATTGAAATATCGAGTCGAGTAGTACAACTTTTTTCAATAAAAAGTTTTAGTCCACGACTAGCGAGGTGACTGAGCGATCTAATTGATGCTATCGAGTATTCTCCTTCAAGAGAATCAAAAGCGACGAACGCGTTGTCTCAATGTGAGTCACAAACACGATTTGTTTGCAAGAGTTTCGCAGCAATGGAGGGACAATCATTTCGTCGTTAATTTTTTGTTTGGAGAGTAGTGCAGTGAATGGTGCCTAGTACGGTCGCATTGCGGTTACTGTCGTTTTTTTTCGCTCCTTTGATTTGCAGTAGTGTTTAGGAAGTTAGCCGGCCATAGAGAGAGTAATCGATTCACACACACAGTTCGTTCGGCTTTGTCTTCATAACACGCTTTTCTATTCAATCCAATTCAAACAATTTACACGAACAAAGAGAGCAAAATGTAGCTTTCTTTTGCTGGTTTTTATGACTTAAACGGTTTGTAAATCAGCATTCAAAGTACGGTAAACGTAATTCATTTATCTAGCAGACAATGAATCGTACTAGGGAGTCTTTTTTAGGTCAAACGCGTTCGGGTGGTTTACGCACGAGATATTTCCTTTCTTTTCTCTTGTAATCAATCAATGTACCAAAATGGCGCTCAATATCCGCTCATGTGGCAGCTATCTCTCAGTAAAATTCTTAACGAGCAACTTAAATTCACTTCTTTCTATCTTAATAACCACAATAAATAAGCATGTGTAAAAATCCAGCAACCAGAGTGTTCCCAAGACTACTTAAAGTAGCTTTCAGTCCTTAGCGTGTGCAGAGTACCTCATCACGATGATTGATGAGCTCCACATCCTTTGTTTAATGAACTAGAATTTCGAGATAATGTTGTCAACGTTGCGAGTAGAATAACGAGAGAATAAAGTGATGAACACTTTATGAAGAGTGGAGTTTTCTGATACTGCATGGCCTAACTTTCACACCTTTCAATATCCCACAACCACGAAACGGATACCTCACGAAAATCGCCATCGCCGAATATTTGCTTTTCGATAATTGGACAGTGACAGGTTTTAAGGTTCCGACATAACTGCAGCCAAAAAATGTCTGTGGATGATGCGAAAACACAATCAAAGACACAAGTTTCGGTGAGTGTAATTTCCCACAGACTGATCGTATGTTGGTTTTTGTTTGATTATGATAAGAAGCCAAAGTGTTTGATGTCGAATCGAATGAAAGTAGTGTCACCCAATCTGATCGACAGATCTGCCAAACGTTCTACACCTTTTATTGTGAATATTTCGCTCCATTTCACCCTAATCTCCAAGCGTAACTCCCTTCAACCGGTAAAAGGATAACATTAACATAAAACTTAATTCCAGACAAGTTAACAAAAGTTTAAGTTCGTTTCCAATGACTTCCTTCATAGGGTTCGTGGCAATTTGTCTAATTACACATCAGCTATACTCGGAATTAGTTCAAGTCTTAGTGCCAAATTTCATCTCAAAACAATTCGTGCCATAGCGCTAGTGCCACTGACAGTTCAGCCAAAGTGATCACGTGCTGCCAACGGAGCGTTCCCTGCAAGATTAACAAAGGGTCATCAAGAACGCGAGGGGCGTGGCCTCGCCAAAAAGTTTTGAGAAGAAAATAAGGAGTTACCAAAATAGTCTACGTCAAACTTTTTGATTGATCGGGAAGTACAGCTACTTAATAGTCGATGAAATGTGACAGGAATGACGCTTGGACACGGGCCTCGTATTTTGTAGGCGGTGTGCTATTAGCATTTTGACTAGACATCTTTATTTTCTCGCCTAACACTAAGACACTAGAAATTACATTCCACGATCAGATAATCCCGAAGACTTTTAGTAATCTAAATATTTGCCATGTTGTATGGATAGTTGTGCTTCTTGTAATGCTTGTGCTGCTAAGTTGGTTGAGCTGTGTTCTAGTTCGTGTAGGAGAATCGATCACTTTTAAGCACCAGGCAGCCAATTTCCATCATAATTTGTTATCATTTCTCTGGATAATTCAGTTTGATCTCGTTTAACTTCCTAGACTCTGATCTTTGCCCGAAAAAAAAGCAATTAAGAAATCAACTAATTCCAGTGTGTTTTTGTAGTTAGTTTGACGAATACATTAAGCTTTTTGTAAACTACGGAAATCACAAAAGTTTATTTTACCCCAAAACACAAATTCGCTTCCTTTTTTTTAAAAGGTAAACAAAAAAAATTGTTTTTATATTTTACAAATGCCGCGAAGCTGTTATTTTTATTGCCGTGAAATGTTTTTCGGTAAGTTGACCATACTAATGTTGTTTCAAGAGGCTGAAAGGTTAATGCGAGGTTGCTCCATGACAATGATTGGTGACCTAAAACCAAAAGGTTTTGTGTGGTTTGAGGTGAAACGCAAGAGGAAAAAAAATTACATGTGATAAGAAACAAAAACTAATTTTTTCCCGCCCTTTTGAACGGCGGAGTTAGTGTTATAATCTGGTCGGCGCTTTTGTGGTGCCGGGTTGACTGCACCTTCAAGATTGCACACGGCTCTCCAGTTTTCTATCCTAAATACTCACAAAAAAATCTATTTGTTTTCCGAAAGTTAATTTTTTGTTTCCTTCCCCCATTCTGTTGGTGCCGACGAGTCGAAGTCTTGCGGCAAAGTGGACTTGAATATCGCTCAAATCTCCAGATACCTGAACCTTGTAAAACTCTGAGAAATGATTGAATCTGCTAATATATATAAATATGAGAACGAAATAAGAAGTAAGCCCGACTTTTAATCCTGTCCCGCGACCACGAGTCTGCAGTGCGACAGCCGTGCAGTCTCGTACCATAACAAGGTTTAGTGCAATCTACGCTAGCAGTCTTCTAGTAATTGAAATAGCTTTTGGAAATAAAATTAGTCTCTATGATTATCAAACTTCGATTTCTCATTTGTTCCTAAGCAAAAAACTGTTTTTGCTGATTCTCAACGTAACACATACCCAACACATAGTGCTCATAACCGACCAGCTAGCTTGTGAGCGGACGAACAACTAGTAGCTTTCACTCTCTACAAATGTACTGCTGTCAAAACTAACATATGTACACAGTCAGAAGAGTATTGAAAAAATGAAATGAGTTCTTCTAGGAATGCCCGGGAAACGAGGAAAAAAAGTGTTAGCGTAGCGTGAAGAAAAAACAGAACACGCAAACTTATAAAAACAGTACATCAATATGTTCATAGTGAACATAATTGAAAAAAACAGTAAAAAAAAAAGGGTGGCGAACGCGAGCCATCATGAAAAACTGAACTGAAAAACCCTCTTCGTCTTGCTGCTCGTGTTATTTATTGTAGCAAATATCGTAGGCAACGCCTAACGCCTCATCTAGTCGCCCGATATATACGTTGGTGTTATACTGCTAAACAAGTTGAAATATCCAACACACCAAGGCCACAACATATTACGACATAGAGTCGACGTACAACGAGAATGCCCGGCCGACAAGAAAGGGCATGAAGTTCAACGGATTATGGTCTTTGCAATGTTTTCCAGCTTTTCAAATATAAACGATTCAGTCAGCGCACTGGTATCATTTTAATTTATGTTATTCAAAGAAAACGTTCTAGTTGTGAGCGGGCTATACAGGGACATGAATTGACACACCTCAAGTCGGTTTCACACGCTTCACTTCACTCACAGGTCGCAGTAGCATAAAACTGATGAAAACCAGTTTGCAATATGACAGGAAATCCAATCTCGTGCTATAGGATTGTTGCTCTCTGCTCTCAAATTTAAATCCCTTAAACGAGTCAATCTCAAATTAACGACGTGGATAGGAATTAGCTTGTAATGTTATTGTTCTGTAACAGCATGGAGTGTCGGCGAACATGGGCTCAGTACGGCTGCGATATTCAACTCAAATAGCATTGCCCATATGTGTTGCCGCGCTCATATTTTGTAAGCAATAAATACAAAGCCACAACGTTTTTTCTTCTTTACACTCGTAAAACTTGAATAATTTCGATATTTGTCGCTGCAGCGAGCAGACTGCTATATTTTCAGTGAAGAATTTCAATTGATACTTTTTTTACAAGGACAAAAAAGCTCCCTTTAGCATTACACTGGCGTTGGCATTACACTGGCTTTGGCATTACACTGGCTTTGGCATTACATTGGCTTTGACTTTACACTAGCGTTGGCATTTCACTGGCTTTAAGTTAGTAAAGAGTCCAATTCGTCTTTTTGTTTCAAATTGGTCTTTAAGAGCGAGAAATTAATTTATATTTACAAAAGGAGAAAACTGATTCGCTTTTGAAGCATTGCATTTTCACGATACTGTAATTCACCATAAGATGTGAAGAAGGCTTAAGGAATGAGTTCATTTCGTTTATAACGAGCTGAGATAAAATAAAGTGACAATGATTAAGAAAAACATCAATAACTACCAAACATCTAAATTCCAATGATTTTTTTCTTGGTGCTAATAATGAGTTTTCTGGAATAGATTGGCTTTCAAACTTATCAATGTTAACAAGCTTATTGCCAAACTGAGCAGAATAAAGAAAACAGCGGGATAGATATTCGTACCGCACCATATTGCTAACGTGGAAGAATCATGATTATCATGAACACTTTTAGTCCTGCGAGCAAAGCCGTCATTCTGAATAATTACAAGGATCTTGTTAAAACAAGATCAAATTGCAAGCTCATCCCTTCAACAAGCCTAGAAAAAATCGAAGAGAAAAAACCCCAAACATTTTCGTTCGCGGGTAGAGAGTTTATAAAGAGAGGTTACATATTGAATGCCTAGATAGCTCGAGTATAGAATGTAGAACTAGTTAGCTTAGTATGTGTCAAATACGAACAAGATGAACATTAATGCCATCAAAGTGATGGTCATCCCAGACAGCCGAACGCACCAGGCGATTCGATCACCATTCATACGTTAATTGCAAAGGTAACAAATAAGTCATTTGAGTTGCAAAGCGAAGTAATAAAACAAGCTAGACATGTCTTTTTAATTTAGAAAGCTTTGTCATGTTTAAAGGATCCTTTTGCACAAGGCTGCTCATGCAAACAGACTCTGTGTCAGGCAGGCTTCAATGATTTCATTTCAATTTAAAACTGAGAAGAACGAGATATAATTATAAGCGGCCGTCGTGGCAGCCCGGACTGATTTGATCGATCTGAGTCCTCATTCAATTCACTTGCCATCACGAGATATGCCTGTGACAGGATCGCTCTCTATTGTCAACTGTTGTGGCGCAATCGTTCCAATCTTCCACGGCACAGCAAGAATGTGTAATTACATGGCCTAGATTAAAAGAAACCCAGATGTTGGCATCATTGTGGGCAAACGCCCAACCACCCAGCGCAATATTTACCCCGATAGCCTTCGATATATAACACCTTACAAATACCTAGGTTGCCCACATTGAGGCATGAAAGCAATTACGAATTGACAGTAAGTATTACCTCAATAACAGGTGTCCGAAGAGGTGATGGCTCCCAGTCTTGACTCACTGCAACTTCAAACTCTTAGTCTTTGTTCGTGTTTTTTTCGAACAACATTCTTACCACAAAATAGAGACAGGGAATTCACAGTTCTCTTGGTAAAATTGCTGTTCTTGATCGCTTAGTTTGTTTGGTTCTCGTTATTTCTCTAAATACGACCAAGCAACATCAGCGCATTCCCCTCCCTCTAAACTCAGGGGGTTATAAGATATGACTGCCTCAACGATTGGTATTTCTATTTATTAGCTGGTTTGATAAACGACCATTCCCCTCGCAAGTCATTTCTTTTCACAAAGACTTATTTGGGGTGACAAGTGATTGTTTCGATATGCACTCTGCCCCGTGGTCACTCGTGTCCTGTCTTCTGCTCTATTTGCCCAGGTTGAACCGCTCTTGTTCTGAAGAAAGTAACAACACAAGCGGGCTGTATTAGCATTTTAGATGACACATTTCTACTTTAATGTAATCAGCTTGTCTTCATGCTTACTTATATCAGAACTAGTTTGTGATCAGCAGCAGTTCTCTTGTCTTCGTGCTTACCTATATCATGCACAACTAGTTTGTGCAACTCAACTAAATTACTGTGCTGATAAAGAAGTAAATAATTGTTTATTTTTCCCTTCTTTTCCTGTGCGTCCTTTTCTAACTCCTAGTACTCGAAAACAACTTTATAACTACCCGGCAAAGATGTACTAAACTTGTTAAAGAATCGAACACCCCAGAGGTTTTCCATCCTCTACTTCCTGAATTTAGAACATCCTCTGCTGTAAAAGATTATACTTATACTGTTAAAGATTGTACTTAGACCCTTAAAAAGTACAATCGAAAGGGAATGAAACAAAGAATCCTTGACTGTAAATCCCTACACCTTTCTAAGAGCTCCCTTTGCTGTAGAGGTCTTAAACCCGAATCTAGAGCTTAAAGCACGCAGAACTGACAAACCTTGTCATCGGTGTAAGCGCACTTTTACAGAATACCAGGAGACTAACCGGCTAAGTTTTATTTTCCTAATCCTCAGTTTTGGAGTTTTTTGTTTTCTTTACAAGGAATTACATTCGAATGTATCACATCTTCGACTGTACTTAATGTTAGGATGGATCAAGTGTCAATACCTTGATGCTTTTTGGGAAATCAAGTAGATATTTTCCCTTATGCTTTTAGATGCATGTAATTTAAAGGGATTATTGGCAAAACATATTCCACAATCTCTATGTTAAAACAAGAGCAATATAGAACTATTCGATAAGAAGAAGGCGAGTAAATTCCACTGAATAATGCTGAACTGAACTGACGCAGCCAAAGTCATCTTCAATCTAGCGGGGAGAATGTGCATTTCAAGATTCTATAGTCAAATTCTATTCGCAAAAAAACAATTATTTAGTTCCATTGGTACCGGCAACCAAGTACCAAGTACAATAAGTTACATTATGTGCGGAACAGAATAAACAGTCAAATTGTATACTGAGAGCAGTCTATATATACACCGAGACGACAACTCGGCCTCACGCGCGCTCAATTCTCTTGTCAAAAAAATATTTTCATACACACATGTTTCCAATTCATCATTGGTAACGACGTAAAGTGAAGAAAGTCCTTTTTTTCAACACACAACTTGGTGCTCACAAGACAAGCCGACAAGAGAGAAACAAGTTGTTTATGTACCCTGATTTGAGTATATGTTTGGTAGTGAGAAAGATTTAGCAAAGTTTCTTTGAAAGACAATCTATCAAACTATCGGGAAAAGGGTTACTATATCCATCACTTGGTTTATCGCATTATAAGGACAAAAACAGAAGACAGGAATTGACTTCTTAGGTGAAGTAAATCGTGTTTGTGTTGCCCTGAGGCAATTTGCAGTGAGTGTAGTGATTCTTTTCTCACCGGCACAGAGTTAGCTAGTCATCAGTAATCCACTAAGAACAATTCTACACTGATGAAAGACATATATCAGTGCTTTGTGAAATGATTTTGCTAAGGCCACAAGTAGTTTCTCTGGCTCAAACATCGGATCTGCTCGTTGAATTCGAATTCTCTTTAATTATCTAAGTCGCTTGTTTGGTTTAAAACGACTATAAAAACATTAGACTTTGATGCTTGGTTGGAGTTACATGAATCTATAGATGTTTTGCAGTTTTAATTTTGAAATAAACTGTTGTTTTACTCGTGAAAAAGCGACACTAAAAAGACAGTTCGCTTGTTGATGGTGAAGCGAAGGCAGCTAACATACGTAAGGTGCCTGAATTGCTGGCTTCGCGATGTTCAATATCCAGCCAGCCTGGAGTACCGCGACCTCAAATTATCGTTATGTTCTTCAACATCTTCAAGTATTAATTTTTTGATAAAACCAAGGAATTAGCTGTACTTTCAGCATGTCATTTGATACTCCAAATTTACAAGATAAAACCAAACAAAGGGAAGCACGATTAATCACAACAAAAACACGGGTCAAAATTCAGCCGCAAAACACCCTTCATAATGCAGTGTCTGTTGTTAGTCTCAACAAAGCTTGTTTGCCGGCAACGCAAGGCCGTGTGTAAATCTTATTCTCTGCCAAACTAACCGATTTTATTTGAAACCTTCTCGAGCCAGCCTTGTGAAGTCTATATAACCTTCTTCCCGAGATTTGAATCAAAATCACTCCAGTTTGGGGTTTCTCAAAGAAGACAAGTCAATAGAAATCGTTTTAAACACTCAGTCACATTTGCTTTCGGGGTCCGGGCGCTTGTTGAAGTGGGTTAATGAGGGGGAGGTAGCAGAGAATACATGATGTACTGCTGGCAGTTCTAGGTTCATTACGACTTGTTCTTTGAGCTACTCAAGAGCATAACAACTCTAAATAAAAGCCCTTCTTCTAAGCAAAATGTTATTCTAAAATGAACTCATATTGAGCTCAGTATAGTTTTTTACGAAGGACGCAGCAAAGCACTTTGAACAAAAATCGACTCAATCAACTGAGAAAATACAAAAACACTCGATAACAAAGCACCAAGTGGACATTAGAACACAAAGAATGACAAGGGGACTCGAAACCTTAGCATATTCTCCTGATAAATGGTAGAACTAATGCACTTAAATTGTGTTTGGTACGATCAAAGATCACGCACTGAACATGTATACCCACATGAGCAAGCATAGATGTGATAAGGACAAATGCACTGCAATATATTAGAAGCACTACGATAAACATCGCATCTTCGTTATCTTTTACATTAGAAAGAAAGCGAGTACGATTTCTACTGCCGTTACTGACACATAGGCACACACAAGTCTTGTAACAGTCAACTATTATGATTATGTGCCCTTTGAACATAATCAAATGATTTAACACCTTAGTGGGATTTCAAACAATTCTACACCCTTACTTTGTTTTTGAAAAAAAAATTAAGCGTTGTAAATCTAAATTCTAACAAGTGCTTTCGTTGTCCAATGTTCAATTATACATAATGAAAGTTTTGGAACGGATAATGAAATCCAAGCTTATCTTGTGATGAAATCGCCATAAAGTGGAATAATTGCTTCTTTCGTAAGAGGCGGGTCATTCATCGTCGATCTCATCTTAGGAAACAGATTGTATGCTTAGACCATATTGAGTGCTTATAATCATATGCCTGTGAAGTTTGTTTTTCCTCTGAACCTATTCACAATTTCCTTATTTTATTACAAAAATAAACGCATAAGATTGTGATAAGAAGAGAGTAAACACGATACCAAGTTTGAATGAATACAGCAGTAATGTGTGTTTTCGGCTGATGTTTCGCAGTCTGTTCCAGGTCATTTTGCTTTCTGTTTGTGGTCGTGATTTGATAATGTCTGTGCGGAGCTGAATTCTTTGAGGTTACGTTCATTTTCGGTCGGTTTATTCCTTTGTACTAAGCTCAATCTTAATTGCTCGATTCAAACGAGCTCAATTCATCTGATGCACTTTAGAAGAAAAAAACACAAACAACTAAAAAGTCAATAGTGAGTTCGAGTCAAACATGCTGACTAAACATAGCCTTGTTCAGCAAAAGATGACCTGAAAAAATCCAACAATAACTTGTTTTGAAATGTAAAGTTGCAGGTCACGATTAAGCCACGCTTACTATAAACAGTTCATACCACAAAGAATAATGAAAGAGCTGAACAATTTGTTATGTGAAAGTAGTGAGTTCAGCGTAGCTTAGCATGAATACATAATGCACATAGACGAACACAGTCTAAAGGGCCAAATACAAACATAGACATCAACTTTTCAAATCACGTTTACCCAGACTAAAAAAGAATTCTTCTTGGAAAAAGTGTCTTAATCTTTTTGATCGTTACAGGAAGTTTTTCTTTCTTTACATCAAAGTGATTAATGATCGATCCTTGTACGATAGTTCTCTTTTTACTCCCTTGTTAATGTTTTCTTTTTCACTCGTGCCAATTGGATCATCAGCCTATTGCCAGCCGAGATGAATGAGGCTTTAGCATTTTGATTACACTTAAGACTGCTGCATTTACATTAGAAATTACTTGCTCGTCGTAAGGGATGTGCAGTAGGAATTTACACAGTTGATGACTCCAGCTAGTCAACATTGTAGCCTTTGCTGGGAAAAAATCGCAACGAACGAGCTTCGGTGACCAAAAAGAACGCTTTTATTCAAAATACATAGAAAAAAACCCATAACTAAATCAGCCATAAAAATTGAACAAACTTATTTCCTGATTTAATGTATGGACTTGTACATTTTAAGAGTTAGTTAGGGCCTTTTGCTAACAGGATAGCATTTCCCCCGAGGCGTCCAATCGCCTAAGTGGAGATGACCAGTTAGCCATAGTTAATTTACACGGTTTTTTTAGTCAGGTCTATCGCGTCTACTCAACACAGTACCGCGCATGAGCCCCCAGAAGCAACAACACACCACACCTCCAGTATCGACTCTAAGCTCAATGTCCCTTTTCCCAGAAATTCAAGAGTTGCAGTACCACACTCTCTGCTCCCTACAATCTGATGAAAGGGGGGTAAGTTTCTGCAGTATATTTTAAAAACACGTTTGTACTGTTACCAAACGCGAGAGCGCTTCAAACTACGGAAACCGAGTTTTACGTTCAGACATAGCAGTCGACAATACCCTTTGCACGCATATTGTGCTATGCGCTGAGTGTGATGTGCTGTTATACAAGATTAACCCGCGCTGAGCTAAGGATTTTTCAACTAAACAGTTTCTAGACAATCAGTCGTTTTGTAATGCTAACATAAACTAATCATGCTCCACGTCTAGGAATAATATTAAGGTATTCTAAACCTCTGGTGACCCGGGTTCATCTTCGTCGCAAGTTGGTTCTCTGCAATAAAGTGAGACATGTGATTTAGAGCTCGCTGCCAGCGCTTATGAAGTCGTTCCAAATGACTTAGTCAGTTTTGTGTGTTTCTAAGCTTATACTGCAGAAAGCGGCTTGTCTAGGTTGTGATGTAAATGCCACATGTGCTTGTGAAGGAATGTTTTTTTTAAACTCTAGACGGTCATTTTGATCGGATCGAGATGTTTATCCGACACCACTGAACGATAAGACCGAAGATGGTTGCAAAAATATTTAGAATAGGAAAAGGATTTACCTCGGATGGAATCAGAATCTCCAAAGGTGTGCTAACAACGCGTGGCTACTTTCAGTCAAGGGACCACTTTAGGTCTAAAGCGATTATCGTTCAGTGAAAACATATTTGATTTGATGAGATGTGGAAGTCTTCGTACTGAGTTCCTGAGAACCGCATTCTAAAACCATTACTTTTTTGTACTTCTGAGATGGCTATACTCGACGACGCGTTTGAAAATTCAAAATAGTTGTCTCGTTGAAGTTGGTCGTTCTATGTGAGCACTTTGAAAATTCAGCTTAAAATGACAGGAGAGTCCTGCATGGTAGCAAATAAATGACCAAGAAGACTAGTCTATCTCGATAATAACATAGGGAACAAACCTAAAGAGTAGGTTCTTCTTCTACGTAGAGTTCAATTCAAGGTTTTATCAATAGAGTTGTGAATATGTTTACCAAACAACGTGATGCCCTCGAAAGGATTAGCAGACTCACCACAACAAATTTAAATTTACCTTTGTCTTTCTACTCCAGTCTTGCTTCTCGATCTCGAAGGATCGACGCTAGGCCGATCTTCTCTGCCTAGGTGTTTCTTTTTCTAACGCGACACAAGTGAACCGTGGATTGAAGAGAACGGAATCGCATGCCTCAAAAACGTGCAAGGGATTGAGAAACAAAGCAAAGCAACGCGGTGCTTTAGGTATGTTAAATTTGTTTTTTCTTGAGCCAAACCGTCTCGCGCGAATTCAATTTCTGACAGACATTAAACGACGTTTTGGACAGGTTACTTTTTGAAGGGGATCATCCCCTCACTATCAAATGACCGCGTGATAGAACAGATAGTTACGATAGACTCTGCTACTTCAAACGGGATAAGAAATATCCCAAAAACATCAAGCAACTGGATGAAAATGTAAAGAATCCAAAGTGTTTCGGCGTAGTTGTCGAAATCCTGTTTGCACAGGTACAAAACTGCAATATGCTGACACGAGGTGACTCAACAACAGAACACAACGCCCTCCCCTAACCGGCCAACTGCAGCATAACAAGAAGCGAAACCTACTAATGCTTTAGAAAATGGTCTCAGATCTGAACACAATGCCAAACAGCTCAGATCTAGCTTTCGCAACGTCGCCGGACTAAATGTTTGTTTACTGCCTTGGGTAAACAAAGATGAAGCTGCACGATGTTCGCTTTTCATTTCCTTCAATTCCTAACGGCCTTTTTGAACTTATTGGCCCCTATTTATCTTCACCGTGTTTAGTCGGTTTATTCTCACGTTGTGGAGATCATTGTGTTAGTTTAATCCATATGAAATATAATTGTCATAACATATAATTTTGATCCTTTTCGGTCGAATCAATTCGCGCTCTGATCGTTAGACGACGTCCTGGTAGAAGTCGTCGTTCGTTCGCTCGCTCGTGGACGAAGAAGCGCCTCATTCCTATGCTTCCAAAACCTGAAGGCTACATTGGTTTTTCTGTTCAAAATTACACATAAGAACGGTGCAGTTTCAAAGGAATTGAGTTCTTTATTTGCGATAGTCAGCGATCTGATGTAGGCAGTTTGTTTCAGCGTAAACACAAGCTATACGAGCGAGAATGGCGACGCGATTTGGGATCACTTTCTCAAGCGTCCTGAAGGACTGATGGCCGGTTTTCCCTGACACAATCTAGTAAGAAGTAGTTCCCCTGAATACTAGACAATTTATTTAGCGTGCAACATTTGTGAGGGGCAGTTCAAAATAACGAAAGTAGATCAAGATGACAAACGTAATTTGACAGACCTTCCTCGCTCGGAAGAAAGTCAGTCATGGTGCTTTGAGTCAGCTGCTTGGAGCTGTGTGGATTTAAAGGCACACTACATGGTGATAGTTAGATTCAAACACCCTTTGAGAAGTAATAAAACTGGTATTCACAACATCAACTTGGTATACAGATAGTTTTTAGCTATGTAGAAAGCAAACGTTTTGACTGGCAAGATCAGTGTTAAGATGAACTGAGGTCAATCTTGTAAAAGACAAAACTTACACTTGGAGAGAGAAAAACTTTAAAGACTTCAAAATCAATTCGTGATATCTAGTGGGAGATTTTCTAAAATGTTCGAATTCAAATACGCGGAAAGAATAAACGAAGGGAGAGTGATTATGGCATGTATGTGTGAGTTATTCTATTTGTCTTGGTAAAACCATGGATGTTGTGGTTGTTTAGGTGCAAACTCTAGGTCATTCAGGATAGAATTAATAGCAACATTGCCTGAATCAACAATCATTTGACGGAAATGTTAGAAATTAACTTCTAGACGATTTTTTTTAACCTGGCTGTAGCCTGTTTTGACTGATTTTATTTGCAAATCTTTAACACTGCCTAAACGGAGTTGAAAGAGTTTGTGGCCCCTTTCAACACCGGTAGCAGCCCAATCCACTGACAACTTCGAATATTAATACAACAAAGATGGTAGAAACCTTAGACTTCGGTCATTACAAGGAAGAAGTAAATTCAAATTAACCACAAGCTTGATCGTTTGAAGAGGCCTTCTTTATCAGTGAAGCAATCAATTTCTTTCTAATAGTGCTATTCCACCCCACAAACATCGTACTTCAGGTCTAGAGAAATCAAATTACCCTTTCTTGACCCTACACCATCAACACCACGTTTTTGTGTTCCAAGTTCAATGTGGTTGTTTATCAATCCATTCAGGGCTTTTTTGTTCATTTGGTTGTTGTAGACGATGGATTCTGTGATAGAAAAACCGGAGAGAAAAAGGCAGACTAGACGGCGTTCCACTCAAACCAACACACTGTTCGCCCTTGAATAGATCTTATGAGCCAGGAGACACTGTACTTGAGCCGCTCCGGCAAGCACCGACGATCTTTTCCTAACTCAAAATTGGTGATACCTCTCCTCAATAGACCCGTTTGACATGTATGCCCGTAGGCAGAGCTGAATATCTAGTCAGGATCAGAATGCCTGAGGAGGCCTTGGTAGCCTTTCTCGTGTTGTCAATGGAACCGAGTAAGCTGAGACGGGAAAAGTTGTACAAAAGCACGAGGTGACTCCAATCTGTCTGCCAGAATTTAAGCCTTCATTAGCGATTAGAAAGAAGTGTTTTCTTGAAAGCTGTTCGAGGAATAAGCTAGCAAGGTGGATGTAAGCCAAATACTTGGCTTTCTAATTGTGAGGTATACCACATGAATGCGAGTCCTCGTCCATTGTAAAATGATCAACGCGTTGATTGAGATTATCCTTTTTAGATTCGGCCTAGTACTGCCAAATTGCTATCCTAACGCATTTGTGAGTGCTTCCAACTTACTGTCCACTGATTTAGAGCTTAGAAGTGCTTTCTCGGGAATCCATTCCTCTTTAAGTTAGTTATTTTTCAAGTGGTTTTATTTTTAGCAACGGAAAAATGCACAGATCGTGTGAATGCAGCCACGAATCGAACACCCGTGCTTGTAATTCGAAACCCTGGAGTTTGCGAGCTCAGCGTCTGCATGTCTAACTTCAGCACTCGTGTGTACTTGGCTTTGGATATCAGTTTTCTGAAAGCATCGCGTCAGCTTCTTTGAAGCTTCGAGTCTTAGACAAAAATAAACTAGTGCCATTCAAGAAAAGCCGAAAGTTCCTCTAAGCACTGACAAAGATTGGGTCACCTGGCTTCATTTTACGGTCTCTGGTAAGTGCCACGTTGACTTCTTCCCGCTCTTTTGCCGGTTTGTCATATTTTGAAGCCTGTTTATTCCCTCGAGCTCAGTGAAATGGTTCAGATTCATGTTCAGTGTCCACAGCATTGATTCGGGGCCAGCAGAGTTGACGGCGTGCGTGACTGGCTCGCTGCTAGGGGGAAAGCGAAGGGCCATCAAACATACGCACCGGACAACGCTCAAATACACTAGATAGAAACCATACGCAATAAATACACACTAGTCTACCGCTAGTGCTAAACTTGTTTCTGTTTGGGCTATGAAAATGAAGTTGAAGCTTATCTTGTATAAACTTCAGCATGTCCAAGAAATGAGTTATTTATCGATAAACAAACCAGACCGATATCCCTAAAGACAGAAGCTTCAAAGCAGCGCGTGTTTGCTGAGAAGGAAGCGTGCATGGACGCCGCCGTCTTTGTTGTCATTAATCTATGTTTTCACGTAACAGTGAAAATTAAACGTGTTCATGTTTCTTCTAATTTGTTATTAGCGTGTAAAATGGTTGTTTGAATGGTTTACAGCGCGACACGACTCGAAGGAATTCGTAAACTGAACCGTTCCGATGTGCAATCAAATCCCGATGTTTATAGCCGCGACTCCAGTCAACATTAGTTCAATAAAATAAACCCAGTATCAGCTAAATCTGTGTTGAAAGTTTGAAGAAATTCAGAAGAGGCATCATACCTAGAAACAGTGATCCTGTTGGTGATCCCGAGTGACCTTCAAATGATGACCATTAGAAACTAAACACTCAGTGACCTTTGTCACAGCTTCAATTTTGGTGAAGATTTCTCCCGCATACAGATCACGGCTACTCCGCACTTTTATCTATTTTCAACTCGCGTTATTGAAACCATTAAATCACCCCATGGTCTTTAGCTAGTGCCACTCTTTCTTGACCCTAGGGCTTTGCTCTGGGTGATGATTTCTAAAGATACAGACCTCAAAGACGCACATTCATTGTTGTTCTCCTGGTCTTGCACTCAAATTCCTCACTGTCGTGTTGCTGCAAATTCTTCAAAATCCAAAGCCATGATTTACGGCAACTTTTCCATAAAGCGATGTGGTTTTTACTGGCACAACACGTTTCAGTATCCCTCGTTGTATGAACGGTCCGTATCCGAGCAAAGTTTATATGTTCTCAAGGGGTTTGCTCTGTTACCGACCCTGTTTGGTTCTGATAACATGATACCCGGGAAGTTGTATAAAACGGCGAAGTAGCTTACACATAAAGGCCTAAGAATGACTGGCGGTTTGACACTCGGCCGTGTTTTAATGACAGATTTTTATTGTAAAATCTCTGGAGTGACTACTCTTATTATGATATATATACAAAGTTTTGAAGGCTTCTCGAGTGTGTGTGAATGAATGTCGGTCTAGAGCTTACAGAATGTGAATGACACAAATCGAACTGCGCCTGCCTTTCAAAACGTAGTTACACAAAACTAATCGACATTTCTCTCTAAAGTTTGGGACTTGTGTTTTGGCAGATCTAAGATTGATTTCCACAAACTCTACCGTATAAATAGAGAAATACATTTGTTAGCAATGCTAAGACAGCTTGAGGCGTCCTTCTCTCCGGCCATAGGATACTAAACTGAGGCCTTTGTCTAATTACTGCAAAGACATTGTGAAAAAAATCAGACTTAGACGTCGTCTTCAAAGGCAATATTCCAAAAGAATTCTTTCACTTTAAAAAAGGCCATCAATTCACAGCTTGTCAAAGAAGCTTTTTCCTGTGAACGAATAAATTAGGTTCTTTAATCACCCACAGATGAAAAATACTCTCTCTAAGTATGAGGTTCAGATATTTTAAAATCTATCCTGAGTTTTCTTAGGTGTATCAACTGAATCACATCATACTCAAGCAAAAACACATTCAACACAAATACATCTTTTACGAAGAAATTTCTAGGTTTTCAACCAGGTAAACTTGCTTTATCCGGGCCGTATTAGGGATTGTGGTTTATTCTGACTTCTCTCTGGGCGACATCGTTTTAGACCGTTCGCTTGAATTAGGTAGCATAATCTTGTGCGGTTTCGATCATGAATTACCAAAATCTTCGAAACCACTCTTTGAATTTTTCAACAGAGTTCAGTTGAAATATTTTCGCTGGCCATTCTTTTTTGTCTTTTTAATGGTTTTTAAATTACTATCACATGGTTAATGAGTACATTGGTCGACTGTGATAGCCATAAAGACCTCATTAGGGTTGGCAGCTTTGCTGAAAGTTCCCTTGAAAACCGACAGCTTTTTGATTAATGCTGAAATGTTCGCTTGTACCTGACAATCTTATAGAGTTCGCGTTCACCACCTTCAGTCGTCTCACATCTGATGCTGATAGGTCACATCTGATTGAATTTCGTATCTGTTTTGTAATATGAAGAAACGGGAACTCTTCACTGATAATGTACTCCTCAACAAGCCGAGATTCGATCACATAAACAGTGCGCCGACGTCTTACAAGGGAACCACACAAAATCTGCTCGTGTTAAAGTTCATATTTTGCTTTGTATTTGTCGCTTCAGGGTTCAGGACCACCTGGGGAAATTTGTCAAGAAAAACAGTTGTTATTTTGACTGTGAAGTAATTTCTTTTCGGTGTAGGAATGATAGATCATTATTGAGAGCGCATTCATCAACAACAACAAAAAGATTAAAGCGGTCGTGTTTAGAATGACCTCATTCATCAGCCTTTTTCACGCATTTGACATTCGTTCCTGTTAGTGTCCGGTGTTCAAAGTAGTTTATTGTGTTTCGCGTGCGATCGTTTGGTGAAAGGCAAGAAAGCGAGAAATCTGTAGGCATCACCTGAACTACTTGATTCTTTTGAAGTGTCAGGAGTAATTTCACGGGCTTGCCTGGCCATTATGAGCTTGTGGAAAGCCTTTTTGAAGAGCTTAGGTTAAAGTTATTGAAAACAGACGACGAGGACACATAAAAATGTCTTTGTGCTTTTTGTGTCTCAACATGAAACAGAGAAGCCGTTTGTTTATCTTTCGTGCTCGCAACCTTTGCGCAATGACTTTTATTAGAGCGCTAAATGGTCGTTGCTCTGTGACATACAAAACGCGCTACTGGTTTTGACAAGCGCAGCGCTTAGCGAGGTTTCAAAGATGTTGTGAGTTGGACGTGTTGTTTTAAACTAAGTGTCGTTCATCTCCGCCCCGACTGTCAGCTTGTGACAAAAGGCGTCATATCTTTTGCTATCGAATAGACAGGAAAATTGATAAGGAAATACAATCCATCAAAACTACTCTGGTATTACGACGCAGACCGGAGCTTCGGAAAAAGGAAAATTATTTTCCTGCGAATATTGGGTTCGCACTGAAAGCCCTATTACGTTTTTTTGTGTTTAATTCAGCTGTATTTGTGCTTTTAACACGGTTATTGAAGTTCATTTTTTGTTGTTTTGGAAAGCTTCAACGAAGTAGAAACATTTCAAAGCCAATTAACAGCAGGTGTTAGCCAACTGTCAATCAAAAACCACAAAAGGGTTTTCTACATGCCACCCGATGCCACTAGACATCTACGAACTGTATTGTGCTATAATTGAAAAGCAACGTGATAAATCTGATTTTGTCTCTGTACAAAATGCATCTATTATTTCTGCAGTCATTGCTTATTATGCAAGTTTCCGGGGCAATTTTCCTCCAATAATTTCAAAATTGATCTAGATTACCTTGTTGTTAGTTTTCAATGGAATGACACGCCCCAAAGACTATGTAAAGATTTGTGATATGTGAGACAATAGAGATTGAAGTGTTTAGACATATTATTTAGGTTCACTGGTTCCTCGTATTGTGATTGGCTGATCGTTCTAATTGGTCCCACCACGTATTATTAAGAAGTGGCTAAGGTTTATGATAATACTAAGGAGAATTATTACAAAAGTGAATGCACTGCCACGCTTTACTTAAATTACGGCACAAGAGATCGTGTAGTTAGCGTCTAAATCACTTCATTGCCGTAAATTATAGACGAAATCTGCTACATTAGTAAGAAAAAACTCCTTTTAACCTTCGATTTCGCGTCAGTCTTTAGAAGTGCATGTATGATCAAAAGTGTAAATCTCAATAGCTCGTTTTGACAAGGGTCTATGGAAATCTTGAATGATGATTGACACATCAGTGGGGCCAGAGCCACGAGACAAGCTTGACAATCCGTTACGGGTTGTGTTGACGGGAATACACATCTTTCTTCTGCAAGTTGACGTGTTGTAAGTTTAGAAAGCTATCCAACTGAGTTAGCTCTAAACTGACTGTCAAAAATCAAGATTAAGCATCGTGTGTAATTTTTCGATAACAGCCATACGACGGGAGATTACAGCCGTTCGTGGAAAGGCCGACTTTCTCGGCCAAGTTTATGGCCATACAACGGGTCAGTAGAAGGAATCGACTCGTGCAGACCCGTGACTGTGTGCGCATATTTTTCTTTAAGTATCCGAGATCGCCGATGTTGATGAATCATCTGCATAATGTTACGTTCTAACCTACGGAATGGCTTCCTTTGCAGCCGCCGTATGATGAAGTGGGAGCCTTCACGATGGACGGCGCCTCATCTATGTATGGCTCCATGCAGCAGCATATGAACCACACGAGCGTCAGCACCACATACCACCATCCTGTCTCTGCTGCTACGTCTGTGATGAGCACTGTTTCTGATATTCATAAGAGAGATAAGGAAGTTTTGTATGGGTATGTGACTAGCTCTTAATTTGCTTGTTATGCTTACAAATCACTATCCCGCCGACTCGTAACTTACTCTAAAATTTATAACCGATAAACATCAATTGAGCAGTTGGTTGTGTTGTGTGATCGCAGTTGAAGGTCGCGCGGCGCATTGACTGGTTAATTTCTAGATTGTTTTGTTGTGATATCCTTGTTTAGATCTGCTAATTCGTAAATCATCATAGGTGCAAACACCAGATCGAATGTAACAGATAGGTCCTTTGAATCCATTCATTCTAATAACAGTGAATTAGAAGGTGATTCAAAGGTGATTATTACTTTCACAGCCATCCCTTGTTTCCACTACTCGCTTTAATCTTCGAGAAATGTGAGCTGGCGACTTGCACGCCGAGGGAGCCAGGCGCTATCGGAGGCGATGTTTGCTCCTCTCTATCATTCAACGAAGACATCCAAGCTTTTGCCAAACAGGTAAATCATATAGTCCGCATAGATGAGTAACTTTTTACACGCTTTGAGGTACTGCAGTTCGAATCTGGTATTCTGACATAATCAGGCAAAATCGTAATGACTCTGATAGAGCCTATTGTCAAAATCGGAGCACTCGTAACAAAGTTAACTTCGATATTTTGTTTTGTTTCAGTTTAAAAGTGATAAGGCCATCTTTTCATCGAACCACGAAGTTGATAGCCTGGTATGTATTGTTGTAGTTTTTCTAACCAAAGGATTTCATTGTATATGTGGATGTGTTAAAATATTTATATAGAACAACCGGCTTGATTGGATTTAAATAACACCAAAATATTGCCACATGCTTGGTTGCTTTTTCTACGTCGATTCGGACGTGCTGTGAAGTCAGTTCTATAGCGACTGAATCCAGTGTATCAAAACCATGCTGTTGTCAACGATCGTGTACTTACATGCTTCGTATTTAATAATCACAGATGATACAAGCTATTCAAGTTCTTAGATTTCATTTACTGGAGTTAGAGAAGGTTTGTATCGATATTCACCTATATAGTTTTGATATTCATTTAGGGTCAATTAAGTGTTGTAAAATCGTGTCCTTACGTGCACTTTATGCCGACCACATGTGCCATTAATAAATACCAGGAACGTAGAGTTGTAGAAGCCATTTCTCTGTGATTCGCGCCAAGGACTCTTTACTATGTGTGTATAGTCAAGTTCTTCCAGACATTTTCAGACTTCATTTGCATAATGCATAAATTACCCTTATCTTTAGATAGAAATTTAATCTCTCCTTGTCAGTTGTCTTATACGTTGGATTTCTCAGGTATTTCTGGTCGTTAAACAACAGAAAAGTTCAACGCGAAAAAGACATCAAGAGGCATATTTTGCTCAAAATTACTGATGTCCTTTTTCCTTGTTTTTCCAGGTACATGAGTTGTGTGACAATTTTTGTAAGCGCTATATAAGTTGTCTCAAGGGTAAGATGCCCATAGACCTTGTCATGGACGAGAAAGAAAATGGAGGAAAAAGTAAAAGTGATGGCGAACTCGGCCCCGACTCACCACCAGACGATTCTCAGGTACTGACCAGATTCCACTCCAACATCGTGCCACGCGAACGCTCGCTGGTTTTGTACATTCACTCTTAACTAGAGATACCCTTTCCCGCGGTGTAAATGTGTTTTATAACATCAAATTATCTTCTAAGTGGATGAAGGCTATTAGACGTATGATACTGATTCCCCATTCTCAAGTCAAAGGGGGTTTAGGAACTCCCTAATGTCTTTTACGATCGATCAACGTGTTTACGAAACATCCCGCCGTGATATTTTGCAAATTCGTATTGTTATGCATGCTGGGACTTTTTCTCCATACTCCGAATACTTTGTGTGGCTTATAGAAAGGCTGTTGAATACGTAAGTCGACAGGAAAGTCACATCTAGACCGTCAAATCGACACTTAATGTGGCGTTGTGTTTTGTCAAGTATATTTATTGCATATTGGACAGTGATTTCGACGGATTGACGTGTTGAAAAAAAGCATTTCTCGTGCCCTCAAAACATGATCATTTATCTAAGATCAAATTCGGACACTTTCAACTGACAATACATACGAACGCTACTAGTAGCTGTCTTCGATGTGGTTTGATGAAACAAATCTGTCGTCCCACTCAATCTTCTGGGGAATAAAACTCCCCGCAGACTTCAAGATGCCATATACTATTTGGGTTTTTGAATGCAACGGTCGGTCGGTCCCTAGGAAATGCAAATTCTAATGTTTATTGGGATTGTGCTCAATTAATGTTCTTGTCGTTCGACATCATGCCCTCCAACCTTCTCGCAATCAGTCATGACAAAAATTAGGTGATATGTCCTTTTCTACACCTTGACTTTACTTTTCTTATTCACGGGCTGTCAGGTTATTGAACGAGATTCAATTGTTGTCCAGTGTTGGTGTGGTAACACGCTCCATTCACGCGATTATTAATTGATGGTTTTATTATCTTTTACACAGTTAACTGGTACTCCTTCATGGCAGGCGACTTTAGGTTTGGATAACCCAACATCAGGGCAGAATTCTCAACCGTCTTCTCATACACCTTCTGATCCTGGGGCTGATTGTCCGGTAACTCCGGAAGGTAGGGGCATAAAACTTACTCTTCATTATTAAAATCGACAGCTTGATCATTTCTTTATTAAACTGTTTCCGTATTCGATGTGTTTTTAATAATGTCTTCAATAATATATCAGAAAAGGTGAATTTAACAGAGTGATGTTTTCATTGTGGAAAGGCTGGTTGCAGTCTTACATGCCAACAATTATGAGAAGCGTTTACCTCGGTGAACGGTGAAATTATTGGTCCAGGGCTTGGGGTTTATTCTTGGAAGGCTTTTATTGAGTTGAAAGCTTGTCGTCTATGTTGACACAGCTGCACAAAGACCTCCTTTCTCCTCGTAATTAAAAAGAATATCATTTTACGTCCCTCGCGACACGTTCGATAAGTCATATGCAAATTTATAAGTTTGTTGCCACAATTGAAAACTTGTTCTCGTTATGTGTCACTTACACTGAGGTACAACATGGATGTCACTTAGTTACCTCCTAGCGGTCTGTGGCTTTGTTTTGGACAGCCAAGTAGTCGATCGGTGATGCTGACACAGAAAGTGGCGCGCGAATGACAAGTAGCTTAACGGTTGTGCGGACCGGGCTGTGCTCACTGCGAGTGCTACACACATCACATGAGGTTGCTAGCGAATGGACTGTCTGTCTCTGCTGAGAGATGACACGAGAGGCCTTGCACAAACACGATTAATTGTCCGCGAAAAGTTGCAATTAGCGCTCAAACGAACTCTTTGATTAGTACCCAGCCTAACTGAGCCGGTATTTTATAACGAAACAAAAGGGGATTGCACTGACAGAACTTGTTTTGACAGAAGGAGGTCGCTAAAATTAACAGAAACCAACAGATGTGCCAGTTTAGTTTACAGATTTGTCAATGTAATGGGTCACGAAGAATCCGACGCTAGCATGCTACTGTGTTTACCAAAGGAGGAATTTCCTATCCACCGTGCGCTCTTCGCATTTCCATAAGGTGTTTCCTAAGTTTTCGTTGATAAACAACTACGTTTCGTTAGAACTGGCTGTCATTGGCCGAGTAATTAATCGTGGGGAGGGCCATGCGATTTAGGCAATTCTGATGCGAAACGGATCTGGATTCTCCCTAAAGGTTTAATGCAGAGAGATTTCATAGAGCCCATTTAAGTCACAAAATATGTGTATTTTACAATATTGAATCTGATAATAGTCTGCCTTGGGCTAAGTGCATGTGTACTGTTCCATTCTCTCTTTGCTTTTCCATTTGACAGTTATCCGTGATCCGTGATATATCTGACAAGATAGCCTCTTGCAATTTCCTCTCGTAATTTCCTGAAGTACTGTCAACGAATTATTCATTATGCTTTCATTGTCACTTATAACTACAATCACTAAGGAAGTTGTACAAGTTTTCGAAAGGTCCACATGAGTGGAGCATCGCTCGAGTGCAAGTCTCACTGAGTAATTCATTACTCTCATCTCCCCCTGTAAGTGCTACCCTAAAGAATCCTTAGCCACTCCCTTGTTTAGTGGCGAGAGAGTCAGCTCTTGTGTTCGAGTGCCTATCGATATACAAGCATGCCTCTTGGGGACGATCGTCGCGAGCTCTACTGTTGTGCGGATCGTGTAACAGGTGAAGAAATAATCAGACTTGGTGTAACTAGAGGCTTTTGTGAACACTTAAGTGATTCTGAAAAGGTTTGTCAAGTACCAAGTGTTAGGTCTGACAAGTTTAAGCACCTAAATTCTTTATAGTTTGGCTACGAATTCACCAAACTTTTCACTTTAACCTTGCTAGGATACCTCACTTCTCTGCAAGGCGGTAGGCAGAGTGACAATTTGTATCCAGGGTTTGGTTTCATTGTTTCGTTATATCATTATGACATTGTTTATACTTTACACGTCTACTGTTTCGCTTCATTTCTCGCCAAGGATCAATTCCCCTTTGAGAGCATTTCGATGCCTGATTAAAGTCTGTACTCTATTGTAATGTTATCAGAGCTCAGGAAGCGAGAGGAGAGGTTAGCGATACTATCTTCGTTCGAGGAAATAACTCCGGTCTATGAAATATGGTTTATCTTTCCAAGTGACACCTCTATCAAAGAAAGGCTTTTGCTTCGGTGGTCTGATATTTGTCAATGTAATCGGGTAACCGTATTATTTCAATGCTGTTCTTACTTATAGCTTATTATTACTTTTACATTGAGCTAAATAGTGACTGGCTGGAGTGGTGGATACTCTACTCTTTGTCTTCAAGACGATTACGTATTTCTACCATAAGGACTTTTCGGACCTGTCAAGAGTTCTATTTTCAGACAGATGTTTGTGTCTTTACAAGTTCACTTTCATAAAACTGCTATCCATTTGTTTTCCGTAGGGTTGTTTGCATTTGTGTGTTTTGCATTTTTAGAGAAATATTATTTGCCTTTGCCAACTGTGAATTGTCAGGAGTGTGTTTGTTTTTACGCACTTACCAAAATTAATAAAAAGATTCGGAAGACTTATATTGGAAGAGGCCTCATTTGCGCTTTGCTGTGACAGCAGTTAAGGCCATGCTTTTAACTCATCTACGTTTCTACCATTCAATTTAAGTAGGATTTTAGGATGACTTTTATCTTTCTGGTTTAATTATAGAATATGTCACATGTTTACTGAGTTTATATAAGAGCTGTCAATCAAAATCGTGTTTCAAGAATTAATCACGAGTAAGCGTTGGGTAGGACTCTGCAGTGGCCATCAGACCAAAAACCGCTACTGAACTTCGCTGGCAATCTTCTTCGTTGGCTCTCTAATGATTCCAGGTGCTAAATCGTTACGGTTTGCGTCCTTCTAAAGGTGTCATTAACCTAAGCTAATTGGCGTACTGACAGTCCTGCCACGAGAACTCTTCTGTGGAAAGCAATACTCGAGAAAAACCCCCTTCAGTTTGTCATGTTACTCATCACAAAATTGACCAGCGTTTCAATACACCAGAACATCTGAAATTGCAACAAGACGTTGAAATTTGCTTTTGGCAGTTATGATAAGCTGACATATACATTCGAGCTTTAAGTTTAAGCTCTTGAATGCTAAGGATAACGTGTCGAGATCTGATGGTTGTTTTGAAGAGTTAGTTTCGTACCGAATTGAACAGGGTTCGACGTACTTAGCTGGGACCTGAGAGATGGTTTTGATAAATTAACCTTTATACTTGTCTCGACAAGAATATTGATCGAGCAAACGTCTATTTGAGTTTTGCTGAACATGAAAGTGAGATGCGGAAACTGAGAAGTATTCGTGATGACCGAATTACCGAATAGTGAAATACCGTATTTGTTTCACACCTAAATCCCGACGTTTCAGACAGTCAACATTTGGACTTTTTCTTTCACTTTAGGACAGTCCCTGAACGCTTCAATCGGATCAGATGATGGGGGGAGCGAGACTGCCGATGATGATCAAGGAAAGAAAAGCCAAAAAAAGAGAGGAATTTTCCCAAAAGCAGCCACAAACATCATGAAAGCATGGCTTTTCCAACATCTCACGGTAAGGCGATTGCCGTCATTATTATGCCCGTGGACATGAACACCATTGTTATCCCCTGTATAATAATGTATAAGATAGAACAAACTTGTTTTTAGAAAAACATTTTTTTTCCTACTCGAGTATTAAGTGTGAGACCTGTTTGCAGTCTTTGTTTTGTGTCCTTGTGCTCCAAAACAGGTCGTTAACCGTTCTTAACCGATTGGGAAAAACACGCACTAGATTTGTGATATGCATTTGTTCAGGAATATATTTTGGACGCGCTTAAAGGAAAGCTGGTTAATGCGTGCATGAGTAAGAGCTGAAGTTGAAAGGCTCTCTCTAGCAAATACGAGCGCATGGCGACCTGGGGTTCCAACCAAATGGTGATGATGCTACAACAAACTGTTTAGAGGTCGCAAAGTTGAGAACTGAAAAGAGTTCTTTGTTGTTCAATGTACATTTTGCCGTGGATGTAGTTTACTTGGGCCATGCATTGACTAAGGAACTAGACTTTTATATATACATCTCTCGTCACTCGATCGAGCCGAGAGAAGGGACAGTGCGTTGAAAACACGCAAGGGTTTCATGTTCTTGTTCCGTGTTCATGTTCTATTTCTCCCTTCTGCAACTCGAAACAACTTCTTACAAAAGCATCAAAGTCTAAAGTATATGTTTGTCATCAGAACAAATGAAAAGAATTCGCCAAGAAAAAGTTTGTTTAGAAAGGTTCACAAAGAGGGTGAATCCTTCCGTCACGGTCAATAACTATATTTGTATCCCTTAGCTGTTTGGGTCTTTGCTGTGAACTTTCGTATATTTAAATGGAGAATGTCAGTGGTCAGAACAAAATGATGCGGCCATTGTTCAGCAAAGTTGAGAGTCTGAGTGAACTATAGCTAGCTGAACTCGATATTGGATTTTAGTTTCAGGTCTTGTCAAATCTTTAGTTTGTTTGTATGCTGTATGTACCCTGTGCTGTAGAAGTACATGCTGTAGACATTTATTGGAAAGTCTCAAGTTATTGAAGGGGTTGATTCTGGATGACATCGGTATTCATGATACTGACAAACATGGTGAAAGGCTTGTGTTTTTTAGAAATGCGCACAAAGACATTTGACAAAGTCGATAGACAAAAAGTAAACCCTTTTAAGCGACTTTAAAAGATTGTTTTCAGTACCAGCGATTTAGTATTGTCTCGAATGGACTGTAGATTTCTTTTCTCCGTTACCTAAGAGTTAGCTAGTCATGGGTCTTGAACACCTAAGCCACCGTCATTCAGTTTTACTTGTACTTGCACAGCATGTTATCATTTAAAATATATAAAGCCTGGAGTCTTTTGTTCTATTCCAAAACCTTTGTGTTTCTCTGTAATAAAGACTGTGACAGTTTGCAATAGGTATTTGACTGCTTCTTTCTTCATTCACCATTTTTACATGCATTAAACAGCAATGCTTGCTGACTGGCATATGGCGACGCGAATCGTGAACAAAAAACACACAGCAAGCTTCGTACTGTTGGTGGTATTGTGCCGTGAATAGAAAATAAAGCACTTTAAAAGTACTTGCTGGATTCACCCCGCATTGTGGTATTGTTTTGACCACTCCTTCGTATCGTGGAGTGAAAAAGCCATGCTGCTCCCTCCACGATAGTAGCACAACAACTATATTGGCTTCATCTTGCATAAATTTAGAGTAGAATTAAACCTCATTCCTTCGTAAGGTTTGGATAATTCACTAAAACTCAACCAACGTCAAGCAGGTTGCAAGTCAGCACGACCTGCCATTGACAGTTTTATCAATGCGAATTGAATGTTTCTTTCATAGTAAGCGTTCTTTTATCAGGTTTGAAGTGTTCATTTCTAAAGTTTAATCTCCATTCATTATTGGATTAGCTTTTGTACCTTGGTATGTAATACACCCAGATCCACCAAGATTGCATAAACAACCTTCACAACAACAACTCACTGTGCTTTGAATAAAGATCATTTCATAAATATTCAGTAGAGGGACTGCATGTTCTTCGTTTTCTATCCCTGGTATCTATTGCGAGTGTTTTGATTCAAAGGTGTCCTTTTAAAAATAAGTTTAGTCTAGCTTCATCAAAACAAACCCAGCCCACAGCAGGCTAAATCTTCTTTGTCTTGCTTATTATTATTCCTCCCTTCTTCTTACTTCACATATAGATAAATAGATAGATAGATATAACAGTCCGTCTTGCTTGAGAATCATCTCATATATCCTCTTGATTTTCAGGCTAACCGCAATTAATTGTTTATATTTTGGTGAATGTCTGTTTTTACTTCCAAGATTGTAAAATTGAGTTTCTGTGTTTTTCTCTTGTTCTTGACAGCACCCATATCCGTCAGAAGAACAGAAGCGATCTTTAGCTCAAGAGACAGGATTGACAATTCTTCAAGTCAACAATTGGTAAGATAAGCATAACAACCTTAGAATTGTATTTTATGTACTATAGTATGAAATCAAATAAGATGCTTCTGAAAAATTGCTTTAGCTATCTTGAACAAGTGTTAATAATGAATAAAAACATAAAGCAACGCAGGCATAATCTTGTTCTATTAATCAAATTTCCGACAAACTTATTACCATTAATGTTTTGCCCTCCCTTTTAATTGACAAAGATGTCACTTTCGTTCAATAATTAAAGAGTGGGCGAGATGAATCACTTCTTAATTGCTCAAAGTTTACCAAATAAAATCAATACCGTTCGGAGATAACTAGAATGCTTTTAAAACCTAAATTATATAAATATCCTCTATTCTCTTGTTTCTTCTCGAAAGAAGAATGGATTGCCATTAGTCGGGGCTGTCGATAGTCTCTGGACAAAGCTTGAAATAACTTGTCTTAACGGAACCACAAACACATTTAGTCAAAACCGAAACTACATTAAATCATTTTTTGGGAGATGAGTGAGCTTTCGTTTAGTCGCCTTATTAGCATCCGCAAAGCAATCCGAGAGTTGACATTCCATTTTCATGTGTCTCTCTATTGACTTAAGCAAAGCTCTTTGATTCTGGTCGTACTTTGATTTCAAATTAGTGTTTTCGCAATTCATTCAAGGCAAAGATAACCAGACGAGCTGAGATAACATCTTGAAAAATTGCTTTTAAAGCAGACCAATGTTGTTGTGGTTCCAAATTTCATTAAACGTTTAGGGAATAATGGTTTTCAGGAGTGCATGGGAAATAGGACGTGTTTTGGTTCATGATTGAAGCGGTCCAATTAAATATGACTGATGATAAACCATTTCCTCGTTGCCAGTTGTCCAAAAGAATTAACGTCAGGCCTTAATGAAACCTCCCAATTAACCTGTGTTGAGGCTGTCAAGGATGTCAAAAACCGTGTTTGTCTGCTATACACGTTGTCTAAAATGCTTAAACAAAAGACCATATACATCATCTTCAGTTGTGTCCAGGTTTCTGCTGTCGTGAACATCCTATCTGAGAATAATGGAGCAAGTGCAGCATGCCATCGACATTGCTCAAACCTAGGCAAATTGATTGGTCAGTTTTTAGAAGTGTTTCTAACGCGACAAATATATTTTTGTTTGTTCAAGTACAGTACAGTACAGTTCTCAATCGTTCCCACGAACATTTCTTTCGACATTTAAACGCCAAGTTATAAAGTTCTTTTTCGTTTTCGTCAGAAAAGGATTTATTGGTATCAATTCAGGCTCCTAGAAAATCATTTACACAAACAGCAGCAATTGAAATGACAAAAACCTTTCCGAGCTGTGTTCGCAATATTTTAAATATTCAGGAGTTGGGGAATCTCTTTTGTTTACAGTATCTCTGTCATAGTAATCAAAACACGCGCTTGTGAAAAACAAGAAGAACTGAATTAAATATCAACATGAACAAAGGGATTTTAGTGGAAAAACGTAGCTATACTGCCTGCATGTACTTTATCGGATATCTAGAGGTTATTCAAGGTGGATTTCGTGACTCTGCACTCGTTTTTATTCGAAAACAGAAATGCTTGCTACCTGCACACTTACATAAAACGGAGACACCATTGTTTGAAAACCTTTCAAAGGGTTGTGGTTCACAGTGCCGCTATTGTTTAACGCAATCCAACAAGCAATTAAAACTGAATTATTGATCAATTTGGAGATTTGATGCGCTGAAAAGCAACTTTCTGTTAATCTATCACTCCTTTCACATACACTAGGCCTGTACTTAGTTTTATGGAACTCTTACAAGTAGTTGTCAATATTAAATGAGCCCAAAATGTCGAGTACTGTGGTAATGAATGGCAAATCTTACTAACTCTGAGAGAACTGAGACCCTTTCAACAGCTTTTCTTTAAGCTTGTTTTAGAATGGGTTTGAAACCCAACTATGTTGGGTTCTTTTTTTGAAAAAGAAAATACGTTCGATGAGTGTTTGGCGACTCCATGCGAAGTGCGCCGAAGTGTTTTTATCAATTGTTCTTCCGAAACAATTGTGCTAGTGATGTTAGTATAAGCAAGGCTTTGTTTTGAAAACACTGCAAAGAACATATTTTATGTAGAAGGTTACACACTGCGCACAGCACGTCATTGAAACACATACCAATGATACTGCAGTTCATAACCTAAAGTGTTGTTACATATGCTATCTTGGTTCAAACAAGAGGAATCTTTCAAATGTCATGTTTAGAATGTACTAAGAATATGAGTATATAGTTTTTTTGAAAAGAAACGCCTCAGAATATGAAGGACTTTGTTCCTTAAAATCTGCTACTGCCATTTACTCTATAATATATTTCCCTAGTCCTCATTTCCATTCTCCAGAGAACCTTTCATTCAACACAAACTACAGAGTGCCACGTAGCAACATCATGTCATAAAACAAAGGCATTTGTTAGGATGCTTGTGAACAAGATGTCACGATCGTGGCATAACAATCATGTTGCTTACACCAATATGTCAAAAAAGTGGCGTGGTCGAGGAAAATTACCTGTGAGAAAATTCGAAAAGCTATATTAAAAAAGTGATGACAATGGTTTTCTTTCTTTCTTTACATTAAATTAAGATTCCTGGTGTTCTGAGAGATTTTATTGCTATAGCACAACAATACAAGTATTTTCGCCATCGTGTCAAATCTACGCACATAGAATAGTCCACGTTTTAAGAACAGTATAGGAATGCAAGCATGCGTTTCAATGTTGTAGCAAAATTGAATAGGTTATTAAAATGATTAGCAGGTGGGACTTGCGTGTTACTCTTGACCGCAAGTGATAGGTGAAAGACGGTGAGACAATGGAGGTGACTGAATGCTTTGATTTCCAATTAATCTAGAATGGCACTTACTTAAAATACTTCAGGTTTATGTCATCACTAAATGCCGTAGTTCTAGGGTGTCTTAGCCGTGTCCAAGGTATTGAACAAGTGATTTCATGTAGATAGATTCACAATCAGTGTAGCAATGAGGGAACATTTTAATCAGATTGCAATCAACAAGTACTCTTTATTCGGATGAGTTTGAAAAAGGCTTGAAGTTGAATGATAAATGATAACCATTATAAAGGGATATTGACGGGTATCCGAAGAGGGAAATGTTTATCAAAAGGATAAAGTATTGACAAAATTCTACGTTATCAACCCATCCACCACCTAACCGAGGTCAAGTGTTCAATAAGACTTACAGAGATATGATTATCTTTATTACTTGAAATGGTTTCAAATGTCGAACTTTTCACTCCTAATCTCACCAACTTAATTTGTTACTTGTCTAAAGGCACCGCATTTCCCCCGACTTTAGTTGAGGTTAAAATTATTAATTGATTCTTTCGTAATCTAGGTTCATTAATGCAAGAAGACGAATTGTACAGCCCATGATAGACGCTTCAAACAGAGCTGGCAAGTCCCCAGTTGTAACAGTATTCAAATCAAGACGACGGAAAAACTCTTTGGGGCAAGGCATTCCATCTCCTGGACCTCCAAGATATGGACCCGGTCCAGGACATCCCCCACCCGGATACTACCCAGAGCAGCACCATCCACAGGCACATCCCAATTATCACCTTGATGGCAGCCCTCAAGGCCATTTCCCACCTCGCGGGTACATGTCCGATACCGTGTCGAGCGGAGTTGGTACGATGCAGATGCCAACGACTGTCTCCCACACGATGCACGCACAGCTCCCATCACATGCCTATAGACAAGCCATGCAACCGTCTGTCCCGCAAACCATGTACATTCCAGGACACCCACACGCTATGATGATGCCTCCCCCAGGCCATCCCCACGCACATGCCCACCACCCAGGACATGGGGGACCGCAGCTTATTTCGTCGAGTCAGACCTCGCCCTCGATCATAGTTAGTGAAGGAGTCATGACTCAATCAGTGATGGACATGCATTCCAGTTGAAATGGAAATATCTAGATGCATTCTTTACTTTTCGTGTTATTTGCTTGAGGTTTTCAAAACAAGTATAGAGTTTAACTGCGAATAGCGTGCTATAGATGGATAGTAATTATTGATGACATTTTATCGTTGAAATATACAGTAAAGTGTGGAAATCTCTGGCGGCGTCATTTTTGGACTATTCGATACTCGCTTTAAAGAGTGCATTCATCAAACCAAGAGTCGAGAACACCATAAACTGAGGCATTGTTTTGGGGCTATGAAAAGAGAAATAGGGAAATGTTGCCTAACACACAAAGTAATGTTTATACATCGTAGAATAATTTTAACATTGCAAAAAAAATGCAAGACAAATGCTTTAGGTCGTTATAGTTTTTCTACAAAGTGCACGTGAACTACACAAATATGAAACGACTGCATTGAAAGTCCTTCAGATGAGAATTTGGAGCGCATTACAATAATAAAAGGATGTGAAATTCAGATCCATTTTAGGTCAATATCTTTATGATTGAATGCCCCAATTTTTCCTTTACTTTGTAAAAACAAAGAGACACTTCTAAGACAAATGAATGATAAAGGGAGTTCTTTTTTAGCTATAGAAACTGGCAATTAAAGTAGTCTAGATATTTGAAGAAGAGGGGAAAGGCAAGATTATTCTCAGTCTCAGAAGTTAAAACTGTCTGGGCGATTTTAGGTATTTTTAGTATTCCAAGTTGAAAAGGACTCTAGCCATTATAGTACTTATTGAGTGATTGAGTGAATAGCATTAGATGGATCCCTTTGAAAAAGGAAATGAATAAGACACTTTTGTATGATCATTAATAGTTCGCAAAGAGAAAATATGTTAACAAAATAAGATGATGTATTATATTCCCGTGGCACAGTTTCTAGTATTTTGTTTATATATAAATATCGATCTAAACCTATATTAATGTGGCGCTATTTTGTAAATGCAGATGTAGATTTAATCTTTAGATTTAGTCTATTAAACTGAATACGGAGTATAAAATATATAATATATGATTTACTGTGTATAATAATGATGTGTCGTTTAGTTCTTTCATCTTGTATAAGAAATTAAGTTTGTGGAAAATCTCTCTACAGTCCCCACAATTACTTCTTTTCAGCAAGGCTTTTAGTTGGGCAGAACCCTAAGTTACGCTGAAAGTTTGCACCTAATAACCGCACGAAGAGGATAACTATGGGAAAATTCGAAATCATTAAAAGCCCACCAACCAGGTGACATTTTAGTCACAGCGCTGCAAGAAAGAAATTAAGTCCCGCGAAATTAACTTGAACACAAATCCTTGCTTCAACACCTGTTGAACACCACAACCGCATGTGTTTGTGGTTGCGGAGGAGTAGGCGGCTTGTTTATCAGTGCAGACCGTGCAAATGCTTATACCTGCTGATCGAGAACTACACTGCAGGTGTGCGTGTGAGAGTTCTGCGCCATTAGTCAGCCCTAAACAACCAAACATTGAGTTTAGTTTCTTTTACCTTTAAGCAGGGAACTAGCTATTTGGGAAGGGAATAAAGGGGTGGAATTCCTGCCAATTTGGATCGGGAGCTAATTCAGTACGATGTTTGTCTATTAGGAATCGCTTTTGTGATCTTTTGACCAAAATAGTAGCCTGCACTGCATATTGGCGTGGCCTAACTCTGTATAGACAAGAGTTTCCTGTCGTGTATAAAGGTTGAATAGCAGGATTTAGTAACATCTGAAGCGTTTCCCCTCGTTGCTTTTCTGATGTATCTGAGCCATTCAGATATCTAGAGTTCCTTGTGACAACTCTTTCTGTGACCTCGCTCTGTGGCTTGGATTATGGCTGGCTGAAGGCAGCCTCAGACCGATAAGAATAAGCTAGCTTGATGGTCTGAAACCCTTGAACATATAAAAGTGCTTGGCATATATTATAAAGTCTTTTAAAGGATCCAATAAAAATTCTGATACTGACCTTGCATGGAAGAGGTACAAATGTTGTCAAATGGACATTTACCAACTAACCGGCCAAAGTTATGTTCATTTGCTTTTAAATTTATTCTGATAAAGCTGTGCAGTTCATCAGTCTCCTGAGGGCGATCTGAATGGTCCTGGAAGGTTATTATGAAATCCACGTCAATTTCACCCATAAAACAAGAAACTATGCTGGTAATGAATTCCAACAGTACTGTAAATTATGCAGGGCAAGCTTTTTGCTGGTTGGTTACAGCAAGATTGAAAACAGGAGCAAAGAAACTTATAAACTTTTCTAGCTACTCGGCCGATGTCGTTGGTTTGGCGCCGGCGGGAAATGGACGGCGCGTGCGTGTGTGTATGCGCGGGAAACTTGCAGATGTTGATGAAAATGTCATCAGAAAAATTTCAAAACGCGTTTGTATTTTTCGCGCCTTTTTTAATAAACTTAGAAGTCATGTGGTTTTGTCGTGAGAACGTCTGTTGATTGGTCCATTATGGACGAACAAAAGATCGATTTTGATTGGTTATAAGTAACCAGGTTGCTGTGGTGATGGAACTCTGAGAAGCTCTTCGCCTCAAGGGTCTTCATGTTGACATAAACACGAGAATTTCGTGAAAAGAAGCTAACCATAATGGCTTATTGGAGACTGTTTCAAAGGGAATAAACCACACAATCGAAGCTGATAGCTTTTAAATTTGCTTAGCTATGACGAACCTTTGAGGCTCAACATGTTACAGCGACAAAACAGCTCGAGACCTTACACCAGTGGAAGTTTTCGTACCAAATTGCAATTGTTCGATAAATTTATAAAAGAGTTCACCTACGTTGACGAAGAACTGAATCCAGAGGAACGGAGACAGATCCTACAAGATAGACTGACAAATGGTACTCATTCTTAATATAGGTTTAATATATTATGATTTTCTATTAACACCTCACTATCTTTTACACAAACATTCAATATGTCAGGCTACGAACCATTCTGCGAGGCTATCAGGAATCTATTTGGTAACGATGTCAGTACTCAAGATTTAAAAGCATTATTCAGGAAAATTGCACTAAATCCTGATGCTGAAGTGGATTGGAGTGAGGTGAGGATCGTCTGCTACAGCTATAGTACAGTATTCAAGACATATGAATGTACAAATACATATCAAAATATGTTTGATAGGGGGGGGATGCTGAATAAAAAAAAAGTGGGTAAGCTTTTAAACATTGAAAAAAACATCGAGCAACATCAGCTGGGAATATCGTGCGTGGCAAATAGGCTAACAAAATTACCCTGCAGTACTTAAGTGCGAAAAAATAATTTGAACATACTACAAAACGGCATCCCCTCCCATCAAATATCAAAGGGTCTGTCCCATGTATATTATTATAGCCATGCATTTTACTGTATTTTCATATCTATTGTTTTTGTTCAGCTATTTGGAATTGGTGGAGCAATTGATGAAGTGCCAGATCTGCTCCTTAATGAGGACACATCATCTGTATTTACCACAAGTAAACGGAAAACAGTGGGAGAGGCTGGAGGTACATGCATGATGTTACCACAGTTCTCGTTACTTGCATTTGTCTGTATTGCCAGAAGATGTACAAGTATATTTATGTGTACAACCAATCAATGCATTCGTTATATCACATGTATCTTATAGGAGACAAGATGTACAAGTATATTTATACAACCAATCAATGCATTCGTTATATCACATGTATCTTATAGGAGACAAGATGTACAAGTATATTTATACAACCAATCAATGCATTCGTTATATCACATGTATCTTATAGGAGACAAGATGTACAAGTATATTTATACAACCAATCAATGCATTCGTTATATCACATGTATCTTATAGGAGACAAGATGTACAAGTATATTTATACAACCAATCAATGCATTCGTTATATCACATGTATCTTATAGGAG
>JAUPMF010055336.1:0-14690 GCA_031471435.1 Stomphia didemon | reverse complement strand
AACTGTAAAATCCAACCCAGAAACGACATAAGCATCCAGTCGTGATCCATTTCTGCCATTGTGGATGATATCCGATAAGAATATAGCCAAAACTACTAGAGCACTGATAAACGTGGCAGCCATTGTCGGCGCCCTACTACAGTCAATTGCTGAAAAAAACTCAGAACGGTAATATAGTCATTTATTGTTATTATTCTCATGAGGTTTGACTTCATTTTGCTCATGTCGTATGTACAATTTTTTTTTTATTATGATTGTATAAATTTAAAATAATGGTAGTGTTCATACATGTCAAACTACACAACTTCCACAAAATAGTAGTCTTATTAATTATCATAGTAGTGACATGTTTCGTAAATCTAAATAAGAAGAAATGTTATATTATAATACCAGTCTGTGTTGCCCAACCGTTCATCTACGACGGCCATTTCTTCTTCTCGATCCAAGTCTTGATTTTCTGTTTCGACATTTGTGGGGCCTTGTGGTTCAAACCTCCAAGGCAGCACTGAACCATCGAAAGGTTCTTCCAAACTGAGTGGATCCGTTCTTATATCGGCATCATAGCCTGATGAATCACTCACAGAATCACATTCGCTTGAACTATCACTTGAATTTCTACTCGCATCCGACATCTTTGAACATTATAAACGTACACACGTGTGACGTAGAGGATCACGTGACAGGAAAACAGATCGTCTTTTCGCTGACCGATTGAAAACAAATCACAACTACCAAAATATCATCTAAAAATGTATTTTTGACACGAAATTTATACTTCATACTGTTTCATATAATGTTTAAGAAATGTTTACAAAAATAGTGATCTTAGCCGGCAGTTGCCCTTTAAGATCCATCTTTAACAGAACATTACGATCATTCATAATTTTCGAAAATACCCTAAAAGATACCTATTTCTTTTTATTTTAGGAATGGTTCATGCTTTTTTAACTCCTAAAAGATACCGAACTGAACGTTTTAGTTATACTCGTTAAAACATCCAATCGCACTCGCATGTTTCTGTGAGCTCACTTCAACACAATCGCTAGCATTCGACACAGTTCGCGACAGTTTATTTCTCCTAAAAGAAACGAAAGTAATAACAAAAACCAGGAGCCCGAATTAAAACCCTAAAAGATACGACGATCATCCCCGATACTTTTGGAGTTCCCTCCCCCCTTTATAGGCAGGCACAGATATATACTATCGAAAATCGACTTTCTGTGGGATAAGAGTTCTAACATTCTGATGATATACCGCTACAATGCATCTTACAACCGACAGGAAATGGTTGATCTGTCGGCAAGCTGCAGCTCCACCTCTTTAGTAAAAGCTCTCTGATTGGCTGAATTACTCTTCTCTGTTCTCATTGGATTTGCCGGCCTATAAAACACAGTTTTTTGCAGTTACAATTTTAATCAGAAAAGTTTTATTTCAGTATTTCTACTTCAATTCCTACGTCAAAATGTCTAGAGATGAGGATATTCTTCAGCGTTTGGAGGCCATGCTGCAGGCCGCCGCAGCTGGCAATCCAGCTGTTGGTGCCAATGATGGTAATGCTGGCAATGGTGCCCCACAAAGACAGAGAAGAGCCAGGTGCCAGTCTTTCTCTAGAATCCAAGTACCTCGAGGGGCAATGAGAGCGTCATTGAGGGATCAAAATATTGAACGTCGTGCGCTTCAACACCGGTATGTCAAGCGAAGACGTACGACGATAGGTACTTGGAGAATTCCAAAGGTTTGGACATTTCGACGGCAGGTAATTCACTTCTTTCTTCTGTGATCACTAGAGTTACGCAATTCTCAGGAGAGTTTCTAGGCAACTATGTTATATAAATGTTGCCTTCTTTCTGTCAATTTTGTTGTTATTCAAACTTATTGGCAATCCCGTGTAAAATAAAAAAATTATACTTGTATGCATACCAGCATTGCTCATTCTCTATTATGTATGATATATGTGTGGCTGAATCATCTATTCTTCCAATTTTGGTTAGGAGCAACCAAGACTTGAGATTTCTGTGGCCACAGGGAATCAACAGGCTGTTCCTAGAAATGATAGAAAGAAATACAGAAAGACTGCTGGATGGTGAGGGGGTTCGCCAGCGATGGGGATCAAATCGCCCTCTCTATTTGCGTCCCCTCAGGAGGGTGGACGGATTTCAGCGGGTAAGTACTTCGAATACTTTTCATCCAACCAGACTGTATTTTTATATATTTTTATTTGCCAAACAGCCCGTGAACCAACATCAGGATCCGAGGCGGCGGCGGGTGTCGACCCGGACCGTGATGAGCTGTCTGCAAGCGGTAGGTCACAATGTAGATCACATTGTAATTAAGGATTCTATTACAGTTCCAGAATTTATCACTTAGAAATAGAGATAAATTTTAAGAGTTTCCTCAATGCTAATTAGAGGACGTATAATCCGTAGTTCCACTACTCCAATGCACAGTTTGCACTGAATTGACATTTACCAAAATTTGCTGAAAGGAGGACATTAGAGCGATAATTAGCCGGAAAATGTTATTGTGTTTTTCTATTTTCGTCTGGTTCTAAAGTATTTGAAAACGCTTTTACGCGTTGTTCTTTATTTTTTTAACTGCTATAAGGTTTGGAGATTCAGAATTCACACACACGGCTTTATATCTGGTTTCGATTAAAATGATGACGTCACATTCATGAATCTTTTGGAAAACTGTTAAACTATTCAAATTTAACTCAAAGGGTTCCAAACAAAAATCTATAGATGACTAGTGACAGACTACATTAGTTCATACATACATACATTTTATCAATTGACTATTGTCCTGAAAATACCTCCCTCTTCGAATGTAAATCAGTGAAACTGATAAAGTTAACACAATTTAACAATTTTGTTATTTTTTCAAAACAAATACAGAAGACATTAACCGTGAAGTGATGACGGTAAATGTTCTAACTTACCCTGCTAGCAGTGTCGTTGTAAGCCTCTGCTAAGACGAGTATTACTAGGAGACTCTGCTAGCAGCTAGGAATGTTCTAACTACCTTTTGCATTGAAGTGCATATGCAGCAGCGATTTATTCATATAAATTCAAGATCGCAGAAAATCATTTATTTATTTATTTTTGAATTTCAAACAAAAATAGTCAAATCCCTAGACATTCGATGTCATTTGTTCACAGTCGCAATTTTTTGGAACAAGCTGCATATACTTATAGCTGCAAATGCTGTACATGCAAGGATTGAAGACACCGTCCATTTTAGCCAAGTAAAAGTTTATCAATTCCCAGTGTCATAAAAATATAATTAATGGCATGTGCACTCTCATGTATTAATAAATATTCCTTTTTTTCAGTTATTAAAGTGGAAAACAACAATGGTAAGAATTTTGCACAAAAACTTTCATGTATAGTCGACATAAATGTCACCATGCATACATGTACGAATTGGACGAGTAAAATGAAATCTGAAACACACCATCAGAAAGATCACTTAACTGTACTGACGTTTTGAGGGGATCGAGTTACATATATTGTATTAGTGTACATTGAACATGATATATGCATTCTAATATGTATTTTATGGAATTAAAATTGTTTATGTATTAATAATACAAACTGCTGGTGTGTACTAAATATAAATAACACAACATCATCTTATTGCACTTCTCCTTTTATTCTATCTTTAGAAGAACTTGTAGTCCAAGAAGTTGATGGTGAGCAATCAACAACAATGTACCTCCAAATATAATTAGTACTTCTGTATTTTGATACATTGTAGTTGAAGTTCTGACATTTAATTTAGTTACAAATACAGAAGAAAGCAATGCTGATGAAAGTGCAGTCATCACATTCACACAACAATCAGGTAGATTATATATTCTAATGCATTCTAGGCTATTGTATTCTATTGTTGTAACAAAAAGATAGGAATTACATGTAACATCATATCGTGCATGGTATAAAATCTTATAACCAGCCATATATTTGAATGCTAATATTTAAAATGCTATCTTTGTGGTTTTCCAGTTAACATTGAGACAAGGTGCAAGGAAGGGCCCCCTCTTCATTTTGGAACAATCCAAATTGGTAAGTAATTACCTTGAAAGTTATATTAGCCTCTATATATATTAAGCCCCCCTTTCTGACAATCCCCCACCTCGCCTCCCTTTTTTCTCCCTCCTAACGAGTTGAGTCTGTTAAAAAAGCATGTGATTTGAAGCGACTTTAGAAGGAGAGCTTGCATTGACCTATAGTACTTTCACTGACCTGAAGAAAGGAAAAAGAAAATGTAACTTTAATTTATATTCTCAAACTTGTACATATAAACATATGTGTGCAGATCAAAGAACAGGAAACTTTGGTTCAGTTATTTTTAATAAACCCTTCTCTCTATTAAGCCTCCTCACAGAAAATAAAAGGAAGGGGTTCAAAGGAACTTTCATTTACAGTGATATAAAGAGAGTTAAAAATGATAATTATGATAACAACAGTGATTTTATCATGTGTTTCCAACTCCACAATGTGAAACCCCAGTTGTGGTGGACGATGCAATCACACTGCAGAGGCCACCAAACCAATGTTTATATTGCAACATTTTATATTACATGTAAATTAGAAGGTACATGTACATTTACCCTGCATGGATATACCTGACGCCCTTTTGGAAGTAATCAAGGTCTCTTTAATTTCAACTCAGTTAAGAAAGAAAGAAATTAAAGGCCAAATACACGCAATTGTTTAATAAAAATTGAAAAAGTGAAAGTTATTAAATGGATGGAATTTGTATAATTAAAAGTTTAATGTACTACATGTATTTTTTTGATTCAGGAAACTACTTTCAAGGAGGACAGCATGCAGTTCAACATGCTGCCTTTCACTACATAAGCCAGTGTTGCCCACCCAGCACCACACCAATTGTCCTCTGGAAACCATTGTACGACAAGCACAAGAAGACATGCAAATGTTATTTATATATGTACAGAATAACCGCACAAGGTATTTACATTGCCAAAATGTGTAGTATTACCATCCCTGTTGAAGTGCTGCAACGAATGTCAGACCACCTGTTGGGTAGGCTCTATTGCACATAACTCACATATGTACTCTCTTGTGTACTACATTGTAGATATTTTCAAATCTGAACCAAAACATCAAAAAAATACTGTACAGTGAATGATAAGCATTACCAAGAAGTTAAATTCTACATTCAAAATGTTAAAATCATTTATTATATAAATAGAATATTTTCAACATTTATTTGAAATTAATATTTACAGACATAATTCCTAATATTTACAATATTCATCTGCCTGCAATTGTGGCATTACAACCAACCTCCAATGCGATGCGAGTTGTTGAAACCTTGAAAAATTTGGACAATGATGAAGGTAAACTATCAGAAGCGTAAAATTTCTTATTGACGAATGAATGTTCCATTTAGTTTCAACTGAAATTTTTCAATTTCTTCTAAACAATAGATCAACAGACATTGCAAAATAACATCGAACAAACTGTTAGGGTGGGGATTCAAAGAATCGAAATGGCAAGGAATTCTAGGTATAAACATACCTGTATATATACATACTGCATAATTCTGCAGTTAATGAAATGTACATGTCCATGTAGGCGTAGAATAAAGACATTTGTTGACCTAAATTGTTAAATGTCTACGTTGTAGGGAAGTATCTCTACTTAGAAGAGAGCAAGACAGGGAATTATTGGAATCCCTGGCAATTGACAATTGGAAAGGGTAAGCAAACATAAAAGAAATAACTGCTGATAGAACCCAGGTAAATGCAAGTAATGTACATGTTGTAAATTAAAATAAAATAATCATACCCCGTGCAATTAGGTAATTGATAAAGTTATATTTCTACTATTTTTACTATTATCAACTGATTAAAATTGACAGTCACAAGAACAGGAACGCCAATACAGAGAAGTGCGAGTAAGTCCATTTCACTTTACATTGCTATACTCATTATAAAATTGATATAATTTGAACACTTTGCTTGAAGCTGGAAAAACCTGCTCCTTCTCAAATAGTTGTTTGTATGGAAATCATTATTACTTTATGTAATTGTATACATGTAACTTACAGAGGGACATACAGATCAGAAACCATTTGATGGAGCAGCTTCCACCCCAGCCAATGGATGGCTTGCATGTAAGAGTGCGAAATGGTATACATCAGCCTTTCGAGAGAGTATCACCCACTGATCCCTGTAAGTAATAGAGTTTACAGATCCCACAGCAATGAATATATTATACGGTATACAATTTATCATACAGTTACAGAATAAATGAACATACATCAAATTATTTTCTTAACCTCATAAATAATCAAAATTAATCTATTTCATACCATTGTATTCTCACTGTCAGACTGTTCTGTTAGTTTTCGTCACCACTATTAGGGCTTCCATCTCCAGGGAAATTGCCTAAATGATGGTGGAGATGAAAACTAATATAGCAGTCTACATGTAACAGAATACTATGGTTAGAAATTGTTCCAGGAGTAATTTATTTTCTTATTACAGTCTACTTTCTGCTTCAACAGGTATTTACCAAGCTGCAATTGTCCACTTTGGAGGCCCAGTCAATTTCCAGCTCCTATATCAAGGCCAGCTAGTCCCAAGAGGAGATATTAAAATTGCAGAATTTGGAATACTTAACAGAAGTACTCTTGACACTAGATATATTGACAATTAACTGTAATAATTGTGTTACTTCAATATAACTTATTTTTCTTAACATTTTATGAAATTTTGATTATCTATAAACCCCGGCCACAACAATCGATTAAAATCCATCATCAGAATATAATCGAATTCGGTAATTGAAGAAAATCGGAATCACAACCCATTGGACGTCCTTAATTATATTGTAAATTATTAATTACTATTATCGATAGTCATCGATTTCCGATATCAATCAGTTGATTAATATTGATTATTGAAGTTTTTGATTGGTGTGATTAATTCTCTTTCCTCATGACAGCATTGGTTATACATACGAAATATGTTTAACTAATCAAGCTACCATTCATCATTCATCAAGCATCTCACTGGATTATTACTGACGCATACTGTCGCTTAAGCCTGGTTTTCACTAGCGACGCAAGCGCAAACACAACGCCTTATTTCATCGTGAAAACCGTCCAGCGCAACGATAAACATAAGCGCAAACGCAAGGTATCAAACGTTTTCCATCTCTTGTGCTTGCGCTGCACTAGGTAATCGTGTGCTTGCGTTTATTTTCATTCTGACATTGATGCTTGTGTTTGCGTTGTGCTTACATGTACGTCGCAAATTGATGGTCGTGATATAATTTGCGATTCATGCACCCACACGTTTCATTTCACTCATTTAATAGTTTCTAGAACATGCAATTTTCCAGTCAGTTTTCTCCAACTCGCCTCGACGTTCTTCAAGACCCGCACTGCTGCTCCCCCGGACATTGTTTTTGCCTTCAGTGCATCACCCTGTATTTAAACATGTCTGGTGGGGTGGGAAACTGCCCAAATGACAGAGCGCCACTATCGATCCAATGAGTTCCACTCCTTGGAAAACCATGAGAGGTTCAACTGCCCTCGTTTGCCTATGGACTGCCCATATTCTTGTGGCATGAACCTACCCAGGTAAGCAAATAATTTTTGTTGACTTTTATGGTAAGGTCACGTGATTACAACTGGATGGCAATTTTTTGTACAATGAAAATTAAATGATATTTTTAATACCGATCACTGGAACCCCACCAAAGTCATGTTGTAGCTAATATCATATGTACTTGGCGTTAGCGCTTGCCATCCAGTTGAACATTCCAATGGGATAGCAAGCTTCTTTATTTATTTATGAAATATGAGAACCGGGACACATTGTTTGCTGCAAACGGCCTATTATCTGGTTCTTGTCTATTTTCAGAGATTCTGTCAACTTTCACTTGGCATGTTTGTATGTAAAAAGAATGATGAAATCCCGCAATGGATGTGAGCAATGGTGCCGTGCTGGTGAGATGTCAGAAAATGCTCTCCAACACACATCATTGCTAAGGCTAAGCAACGACAATGTAAATCAAACTAAACAGATTGATTTAATTGCTTGCCGTTATTTACGCCACCTTAATTGATTGGTCTTTTTTGTAGATTGGACAAGACACCTTCCCTCCACACTGTGAAATTGACAATTTCTAGCTTTTCTGCTAAGATGGCTAGGCTAAGGGATTGCGAGGGGATGAAAAGCTTTCCCTTTTCGGTGGAGGACTGCTCCTTCATTTTGTTTCTGCATCCGAAGGGCTTCCCCGATGCACCCTGATGAGGTCAGTGTATTTAATGACCTTGCATCAACTGCGGATGCACCGATTCTGGTGAAGTCTGCCAGGTAAAGTTTCAGTGTAATTAACGCGCGTACTGACGAGCTTATGTATTCTTACGTTAACAGTATTCTTTTTCCATTGTGCTTTACATTGTACAGTCCTGCACACTCGTCCAGTTACACGTCCCACATTGTTACACAATATTTGTTTATTTATAAGAGTCCGCTGTTGCTGTTGAATTCCTGTTTCAATTATTTGGTTGTAATGTATATTTATTTTTATATGTATAATTATAACGATACTTATTAACCGAGCGTGAGGTCTGTACACAGAAATATCAGACTGAGGGTTTTCATTTCGCCTCAGACCGAGGCTTTACGGGGTCTGAGCAGAAATTAAAGCACAAGGTCTGATATTTCTCTGTACAAACCGAACAAGCAAGGTTAATAAGGTGTTTATTATATGGCCTGATTAGACCGGCAGCAGTGGCACAAAAAAGAGAATGGTCACTGCTATAAACATCACTCCAAAGACGTCTAAAAAGTTATTAAAAGTGTCAGAAGATGAGAAACCAAATTTAGGACAGGAGAGCTGTCAACGGAAAAGAATCGGTCAGTACTATTATTGTTTTTGCGAGGCGCTAGTTGTACATCAACAATGTACACATACTCTCAAGTTATATAGCAGGATTGTGTGAATAATATAGAAACTATTTTAATTACCATACAGATGGTGTTTATGAGATATCGGTGATGCAAATTAAGCTTCCAAACCAAACAGGTTTTATATATATGAAATATTCGTTAGCCAGTTAAAGAAACGAATCCAAGAAGAACCAGAAAGCAATCATGAACCTCTTGTTTCTTGAGGTGAAAAGGTTTGCAAAACTAGGATAATTTGCCAAAGAAAACCTCACTGATTACCAATATGAAGTTCTTGGAGGAACACACTTGACGTTAGCAACTCAACAGTTGTTGCTAGAAGGTTGTTCAGGCATAGACACAAGAGTGGCCAGGATGTATTTTGGTCTCACAGATGAGAAAGCTCTCTGGCTTGGTGCAAGACACAACCTAACAGGTTCATTCCGGCATGAGATGAAATACATTGATGAGGTAATACAAACTTGTATGGTAATAAGGTAATTATGAACTGCTTGTTATCAAATTATCCATTAGTGGAATAGGTTCACCAACAACAAAAAGATTGATCTAGCTCACCATAGAACTGAATTAATAACTGACATTTTATGATAGGATAAAAGTGAAAAAGCTTTGTTTTATTGAGTTATTTGTGTAACATTTAGTTGCAATTTTAATGTGAGAGGTATACCAACATAATTTACTTATACTCTATGCAATTTAACTATTTAGGTTAGGATATGCAGAACACAGCTTTTTCATGGTTCAGGTCATTGAACATTGACATTGGACATGACCGCCCTGAACCCTACATTGGTTGGAGAAAAAAGTGCAGTGACATTTTTGTCAAAACAAGTAAGCCTATATGTATTAATTAAAATATATCGTCTTATCAGATACAAGAAAAAATGTCTGCCTGTATTACCACCAAATATTCTAATAACTGTTTTGGTCAATATTCTGTTTTTTTTGGTTGATATTTTGCTTTCTTTACTGTCTTCCAACAAATTTTCAAGATGGTTTGGTAAAGTTTTTTTTATCTGTTATAAGCAATAATTATTTTTAAATATTCTGTGTGAATTTATGTGAAGGGCTGTAAACTGGAAGACTTGCAGGACTTTAGTGGGTTTCTCGAGAGAATTCTGTATTTGCTGTCAGAAATATTGTTTTCTAGTTTGGCGGTTTAATTCTCTTTCCTCACAACAACATTGGTTATAAATACGAAATATGTTTAGATTAACTAATCAAGCTACTATTTATCAAGCATGTCATAACACGGGAAATTGGAGAATATTACTGACGCATACTGATGCTCAGCATTATGTCGCACGAATTGATGGTTGTGATATACCGTAGAATCCCGGTTATAAGACCTGGACTTATATAACTTCGTAAGGGTGTTTGGGTGGGCCTATAATTTGAGGGGCTTATAACCCGGGGAGCATATAATAGGGAGGAAAAAAACGTCTGAAATCCGTTCTATTAAAATGAAATGTTTAATCATCTCTACTTTCAATTGAACAACAGTATTCATGGAACAATAAGTCCTCTCTATAATCAAGAGGGCTTATAACCGGAAGAAAATTTATATTAGCAGACAGGGCTACGATAATTTGCAACCATGCACACATACGTTTCATTTCACTCATTTCATAGTTTCCCAGTCAGTTTTCCCCAAATCGTTAGTGACACTTATATCCGACTGTGCGCGAGTCACATAGTAATCCAGAAGGGATGGAGAGTAGTGAGGAGAGTGAGATGGACCACCAGCTCTTGAATTCAAGTGAGGATTTGAGGTAAGAAAGTACATCATTGTTGACTGTTCGATCCAAGGAATTGAAATAGTGTTTATCTTTGCTTTTTATATTTGAAACCTTGCTTATTGCTTTAATAAGATGACTGTTTACATATTAGAGAACACATCTGGACAGTGAAATGGTGATGCTAGTGCCGACGAAAAAAATATATAGCCAAAACATATAACAGCAAAAATTTGAAATTTGAGCGACGAAAGAACGTTCCGAGATCAGCGTGTAGAGCTCGGCGCTGTCGATTTCCTCGAAATACAGCTGTTTTATAGATGTTCTATCAATGAATCAGTAAACTTAAAGGAGATATCCAAGAAACCTTCCAAAAAAGACAGACGGCGTTTGAAAGAGGGATTTCTACTTTTTGCCCAAAATAATGGAGAGGCATGACATACCATTAGACTGCTTTCCATTTGACAAGAATGAATTGACTAAAATGGTTGCAGAACCATTTCATATGTCATTTATAAAGAAATGGGGAGGTCATGTATGACTTGAAAATAAATATTATTAAATAAAATTAATACAAAACATTAATTATCATAAAAATGAAAACTTTACAGTAAGATCATACATGAACCAAGGACACCCCAAAGCATTTTTTATACAAATTATCCACTCGCATTATCCGCTTGCGTTTCAACAAATACATTTATCTTATATGGCACAACCCTACAATCGTGAGATGACAATCGCCAATGCTAAATTCACAATTAACATTATATTTTTCAAATGTGTTTATTTTGTCAAAACTTGGTTTGGATGGTCTTGGTTGGTGAAGTCCCATTCTAATAACAGATACTGTACAGCTACATTCAATATTTCTTTTTAATTTGCTGGTTTACCTTAAATTTGAATGTTTTCAAACCAAAACTTGCAATAACATTTAATATATTTCCTCTTCTACACCAGCATTATTTACCTATTTATTTATTTAGATATCTCATTGGCAATTATGTTGTAATGTTACTGATTTCTGTTAATTATTCTTGTCAGAACATTTGTGTACTACTCCTGGATGTAAGAATGTTGTCATATTGGATGGCAACATGAAAAATGCCCGCCAAGTGTGTTCATTTAAAAATGTTACTGAATTGCACTTTAAAGGAATGAATGGAGCTATTATTGTTAGGGAGAGCTATTATGTTAAAATGACTTTTTTTTTCTCTTCATATCAATCACTTTTTCGATTTTTAATATCATAGGTTGTATGAACACATCTTCAAAAGCCTCCCCCGCTTATGTGAAAGTCATAATGGCACTGCATCATCACTTCGAAATGATGAACATCTTATGCATGGAAAAGGCACAACTACCGATCACATTAACAGTGCAAACAATGATGTAGATGTTCTCCCAATAAGAGTGACAAATACAAAATCAACAATGGACAATGTTTTGAGGTGAACTTCAGAATCGTAAATTTCCTGTCAAGTTAGTTATATTGTTCCAGATGACAACTTCTGGTTGACAACAATTCAAGAAGGTGCCTCGAATGCAGGGAATAACTGTGGATACTTCACGTGATGACAGCAACTGTAATCTTGCAGACCTTGCCAAAAGAGTTGTTGCTCTATCTTCAGAGATTATTATGTCTTCCTCTTTTGGTTTACCTTCTGATCTTGTCGTACCAGATATCAGGAGTATCGTTAGAGAAAATTACCAGCTTTTGCAAGAAAATGTTATTTTGGAAGACACTTATTCTGTAGAAGCTGAAGAGATTTTACAAATCTTTTGGTTGGCTTAGATAATGAATTCAGATTGACATTTCTTGATGCTCTTGAGGCTACAGAACATACTATACATAAGAACCATAAATATTATATGAACAAAGCTAAAAGCAGGGAATTCAAGAAAGGTAACAAAGTGATTTTCAGGAGGCAATTCAATAAAAATTCTGTTTTTATCAAAAACTGGTCCGTTTGAACCTCTCAACAAAGTTGAATTTGTGGAGAAGATTTTACCTGGTGGCATGTACATGATCCGAGTTGAAGCTGGTAAGGAGGTGATGATGACGTCTATCTTTAGTGGTGAGATGGTTCTTTTGCAAGAAAGTCAAAATGACCTCCCATCCCCAGAATCTAATTCTAAGCTGTCCTTGTTCAGGCTGCACAATTATATTTCTGAGTTTGGACTTACCCTGCGCAAAGAAATGTACAGCAAAAGTCTAAAAAACACAAAAAATACTCTGTGTCAACTGTTGATAAAATGTTTAGCATTTGTAGAAGTTGTATGCATACTTTACTAAAAACGTTTTGGCATATCCTGCGTTATACATGCAGTAGTTGCTAGGCTTTTAAAAAACATGATTATAACAAAACACTATTTTACAAGTAAATATGAGCAATTGTTGCATAGAGTTGGAAATTGGTCAGTGTCAAGGCAAATTACTGAGAGGCACCTTTTTGGTCATTCTGAAAATGTGATTGTCATCAAAAAAATCATCTGCTCCTGTTCCTGCAAGAATACTATATCAAAGTGCTGGAGCCTCTTGCTCCAAAAATCCTCTAAAGTTTGTGGAAACTGCTTATCCAGCCTCTGTATCAATTGATACATTGCTTGAAGATGGCAAGTTAGTCAAGCCTCAACCCCAAAACAAAGTCAAGCTTACTTTTGAGAAGTTTGATGTGCAAAATCAAATGTGGATGGAAGTAGCAAAATAATAAGTTTTAGTTGACACCCAGAAATTCTCCTATTCGCCTTCAGAGATGCTTTTCATGCAACATCACAAGCTAAAAAGTAACATTCTATAGTAAAAACCTATAATAGCAAGGCTGTTAACACAATAAAAGAAACAATGAAATCTACAGTTGAAAATCATTGTCGTAAACAAGTGCAGTTGCTAGGCATCTGGCTAAATGCTTCAAATCAAAGACCCCTTCCTGAGTTTGGTGACTGTTTTAATTATAACCGTTGTTTCCACACAACTTACACTGACCAACCTGCAACAATTGAAGAGTACGTTCCAGGCTCATCCATCAAGCTCATCAACAATGATGGCAAATGCATAGAGCCATCTACGAGTGCAGGCCATGACCACAAGCAGCTCTATGCCAAAGCTCAGTGTTAGTGCACTTCACCCTATTGTTCAACAGGGGAGAAGCTTATGCTTCTTGACATCCAAGGATCAAACTACAATCTCTACGATTCAGAAGTTGCCACTTCTGATCTTCTGGATGAGTAAACTGAGGAAGTGTACTTTTGTTGTGGTAATTGTACTTATGAGGGAATGGAGACCTTTATGAACGACCATGTTTGTGTGATGAATAAACATTTTTTTTAATACTGAAAAGTACTCTATAATTGTTATGTATATATAGCATATTTTATATCACTTTGAGCAGCCTTTCTTGCTGTGATATATTATATAATAATTATATTTTTCTGATAACAGTCAGTATACTTATATTCTTTGCTTTTTATACAAACTGTTGTGTTGCCATTATTATAGTACTGTCTTATAAGCTATTGTTGTGAGGGATCCTTGTAATGAACTTTTAGAAAAATATAGGCATCTGTTACAAACAAGTGGATGGCCGACATAGCAGCCAGGGTTGTGGAGTATCTCTGTGTAAAAAGAGATATTATAGTTTTTTGCCATTACTATTGCAAGGAAAGTGACAGACTTGCACAAAACGAAGGGCTGATAAATCCCTCGAAAGGACTGATACATCCCTCCCACAGGGCTGATAAATCAGGACTGATAAATCCCTCCACAGGGCTGATAAATCCCTTGAAAGGACTGATAAATCCCTCCACAGGGCTGATAAATCCCTCGAAAGGGTTGATAACTACCTCGAAAGGACTGATAAATCCCTCCACAGGGCTAATAAATCCCTCAAAAAGGTTGATAACTCCCTCGAAAGGGCAGATAACTCCCTCAAAAAGGCTGATATTAAACTCTCTCGAAAAGGCTGATAACTCCCTGGAAAGAGCTGATAAACAATACAATA
>JAUPMF010055225.1:0-14705 GCA_031471435.1 Stomphia didemon | reverse complement strand
TTATTATTATTATTATTCTAAGCGCACTGATCATTGTTATGGATAGATGCGCTATATAAGACGTATTATTATTATTATTATTATTATTATTATTATTATTATTATTATTATTAGTGTAAATATAGAAAAACTGTAAGTTGCTATAATAGAAAACTGAAACAGAACTTAAACTCTCTATAGACAAACCAATGCGGTGATCCGTCAGGGAGTGGGTGTGATAAGGTGCCGTCTATGTTCCTGTCAGTTGATCGTTCGGATTCAATATATTCCATGGTTAGTAACTACGTAATTTTATTTCGTTTTGTCCGTGACGCTTTTCAGTACACTCCCTCAATATTTCATATCAAAGTCAGTCCATATCGTACCAAGAGAATATGTTCCCAGGCAATCGTACTTATAGTTGCATGACATTTGTTATTTGGCAAGCGGCTAATGAGACAAAGCCACTAATGATATGTAACTCACTTATTTAATTAATATATTGAACTTAAACGAAAGTAAACTAGCTGTTCTAACGCCGAGCATTCATTAGCATAATGTCACTGGCAATTTGTATAGTGACGAGTACTGATTTTATATGTAGAAGCTCACTGACTCTCGTCCGATGATTTTTAGAACCAAAAGTTACTCAGTAAAACGAGGCTAAAAAGTATAAGTGTAACAAAACTGTGAAAGAACTGATAACTTCTGCATTTGTGACTGGCTGAATATATACCTTGCTTCTAAAAGACGTACACGTGAATCGTTTAGTCAACTGTCCCCCGACACAACATATGAGACCATAGTTATAACGAGACAGCAATAATTTACCTCCACTGGATTTAAGCTAAAACTACGCAGCTACGCGTGGCTAAAGTATTCAATCAACGTTTTTGACCAGATCTATTAACTTTGTATTAAATATCACATTGGAATGTTCAGTGAACAGGTAAATTTAGTCTCAATTCAAAAAAGATTCTGTATCATCTTCATTGATGAAGCACGGTTTCATAAAGGTATCAGTAAGGCCGTAAACACATCCGTTGCAGAAGAACTTTCGATCTCGGATCTCGGCTGGTTTTCGAATGGGGCCAATGATTCATAACAAGGAAGAGTAACAAGCGGGGAAACAATGACAACAAAACACCAACGTTCAGTAGTTAATCAGGGCCAAGTTCTTTGGCATCAGCTAAAAAGGAAGTTACCATAAATATTTCCGAATACGTAACGTATCTATGACAACCGGCTCTGAGTTCTTGCATGGCTAGCAAAACTTTTTGTCTCTGTCATAATGATGTCAACTTTCTATCAGAGATGAAAAGGTTGCAATACTAAAAATAAGAATTGTTACAGGTGCAAGAATGCTGACGTGGAAAAAAAACGCGGAAGTTGTACTCAGCCTCGTGGATGTCACGGGTCTGACGTCATCGCCTGTAACAACTAGACTGGCATCGAATTCTTAAAGATTCATTTAGAATTAGATGATTATATCATTACAATATTGTCTCAGTTCACGGAATATGCCTAAACACCACTAAAATTGTTGATAACTTCAGGAAATGGACTTCAATTCACTTATATTTCCCTAAGCTATTTTAGTTGGAGTTATTTTTAGTAGACATGCAGCCTCGATTTGAGGTATGGCAGCGCAAAGCTTCATGGGTCAAGTAGTTTCGCAGTTAGAGGTTAGCACTTCATGAAAGTTTTCTTGTCTATGAGTTACTATGTGAGGACACAAATTTTGCCATACACGATGCTCTATGCTGGTAAGGACCGAACAGCTTGAGAAATATAAAAGGTTTCTTGCGTGAAGGTCTTTCATTTCTCCACCTTCCTCGCATACTCGTTACCGCATACTTTGATATTTGAAGGTAAGGCATTTCTGGTGTTGGTGAAGTCAATTCGAGTGGAGCCGCCTATGGTTCACAGGGCTGTTGTGTAGTCAGTGTACCCGTGTGTAATGTATTCAGCGTGTATGTGGCGCCATCGGCCGAAATGGAAACCTCTTTTTGCTTCACCTTGAAACGATCTAATTCACTTCACAAGATTCGGTGTTTGTTTCTAGCAGGCTACGGTGTTCTCTGTGTCTTGTGTTGTGATTTTGATTTTTGTTGGTCGTGATTGTTGTTCCAACACCCCGATCCCGAGCCGATTACCGTGAAGGGTGCACTTTTCCAAGTTCAAAGACAGGCCTGTCTGTGGCGAAATACCTCTTAAAGACCGATAGATAGCTTCAAAATCATGCAAATAGTCCGAGAAATACATTGGCTATACATCGGTACTAGTGGCAGGTGTGAAGGAAGTGCTAAACCTAAAATTGAAAAATCCTAGCGATATTTCGGATTTCGTCCATTTTGACGTAATTGTCGCGCCTTTTTTAGTGTAATGGGACGGTTCTTGCTCCATGTTATCAAGTTATTCCGTTCAAGCAGCTGTATGTAATTGTCTCGTATCGATTCTTACAGACTAGATCTCTTGTCCTTGAGTTTTACTACTATTTTTTCCTGACTATAAAAATATACATGCATGCATATTATGTTCATGTATATAAACTATGGTTTTATATGTACCTAAATCAATTTTCTCGGTTTCTTGAATGTTTATGTTGTTTACACTTATGTGCGGAATATTTGAATCGCTAACTGAATTTGTTTTGTTTTGTTTTGAAAGTGTTTTGTGTTGTCAACCACACACTCTCATTGCAATTGCCCCTACCCCACCCTTTCCAAAACAATAACAATAGTACACTGTCTTTGACATAGTTTAGTATTTTACCTGATGTTTATATGTATGTACAAATGTATTTTATCTTTCTGCAAACAGGCTGACTCTAACTAGAAACCATTCATTATTTTCCAGGAACAAGACACTTTTGAAAGTACATGTATTTAAGGTGTAAAGATGGTTTTAGTATCAATACTAAAAGACAGTTACTGGCACACAATAATTAACTGAAACAATCAATACTTTTTGGTCAGTTTACTTGAAAAGCATTCTACTTTGATAGAATGGAAATAGCAAAAAGGAAGTCAAGAAGTTCCAGCTCCAAGCTTGAAGATACAGGGTTCGAAATCAATAGTTGTGAGAACAAACTACCAAGGCGGAGAGGAAGGGCAAGAATGGCAAGCTCCCTGCTTGATCGGCTTGCTCCTACTCCTGGCTTTGTAGACAAACCAAGTGTAGAGGTTGAGGGTGACTCCCTGGCCCGCAGACGTACACCAAGAATGGCTAGCCTCAATGCTGCAGCAAAAGTTAATTTGTTTTTTGAACCTTCAAGCCCTTTGGCAGGGCGTAGCCTAATGGACATCCATCATCACTCTCGTAGAGTTTCCAAAGGCTCTACAGAGAAAGATTCTGATGATGGACTGAGAAATGGAAGCACTTTGTATGATGATGATTTGTTTGAGACTGATGAGTATATTTCAACAGAAATTTCTTTAACTTCTGATAATCATATGTCCTGTGAATGGCAGATTCCAAAAGACAAGCAAGAGAAGATTAAAGATTTCTCTACAACTTCAAATGAATTTCATTCTGAAAATGGCAGTAAGGAAATTCCAAAACATGGACAAAAGCGCAAACTGGAAGCAGACTCGACCTCTGAGGGTATTAAGAGAGGACGTAAAAAATTTGACATAAATAATATGCTTTACGAGAAAGAACATCGGTTAGAATTGGAATGTGACACCACAACTGAATATGATTCCAAGACCATGGTTGATGCATGCATTCAAGTTGACCTTCCACGACCAACTCTTCCATTAAAGCACATAAGAGTACTTTCTGTGCCTATCAAAGGGCAAATTTTCACCACTTCTGGTTCTATCCCATTTACTAAAAGTCATTTAATTACACCAGGAGCACCACCACGACCACCGGTTGAACACATGATAAGCAAGACGGCATCTACAAAGCGTACAGCTAATTTAAATGCTCAGGCAATGCTCAATGCCATGATGGCAAAAGAAGGACCTTTGCATAAAATGAGAGGTGCTGGAGATATTTTTGCACAGCGCACAAAGTATAGAAAATCAAGTAAAGAGAATAATTTATCAAAGTTCTCTCAAGATTCTGTCAAATTTGCACCACTTCGCATTCCCAAAATAAATTTTGCAGCAACTTCAACCTCTAATTTTAGTCTTGGTCGTCATCGCCCTGCTGGTAACCCAGTCAAAAACATATACTTAAAAAACTTAAACATGCAGCTAGAAAAACTCCAAGCTGAAAGGGTTCAAGAACCAAGAAAACACAGGGTGTGTAATTTAAAATATATTTAAACTTGTTTGACACATATGAAGCCTATTTCACACAATTTTCACAAGCTTCTTTATGACAAATCAAAAACAGGTTGATTATTTCCAACATAGCGAAATGCAATTTTAATATTCTATACAATATTGATAGTAGTAGAATTTGAGGCAATGAAAGTTTTATACCACAACTATGGTTGGGCAGCTTCAATTCCATTTTTTACATGCTCAGTGTCAAACCACATGAGACAATAATTTCCTCTATAATTGTTATTCCTGGTAAAACTCAGTTTGTTATGGTTTGAACTGTAACAGTACATTATTAATTTAATGTTTGTTTTGCTACATGTGAATGTATTATATATAGCTTTGCCTGTAGGTCGAATCTAATGTTTAATTCAGTGTATCTACTGTAGTAGTCCAAAGAAAACATTAATGAAGGGGTCAGTGCCAGAACAGAGTTAGTGATTGAATGTGAAATTCTCCCTACTGTTTTAGAAGGAAATAGGAGATTACACTTGCACTATTCTTGAATTGCGCCTTTTTATTTAAACTAAAGTTATGAATATAGTGTTTGTCTGATAAGTTTTCCATGGGTTTCATGGAATTTCTCCTGCTGTTGCTCAAATTTCATTTGCAACACTGTTTTAAACACATGTTGTGCTTATGTAGAGAACAAATGGATGGACCTATCATGGAGAACCACTGGATAAACCATATTGCTATGTAAGTCCTTGTAATTACAAAACTATTAAAAGGTCTTTAATGATCACAATATGTTGTCATGACTACCTGAACTGACATTATAAATATTTTGTCATAAGGGTAAAAGTCAGTTTTCGTTTTGAATAACAAAATTATGACAAAATTAAAAACTTTTCATAGTTCTACTATTCCTATAATAATTTATTTTTATTTTTTTTAGGATGACAAGATAGTCATACGGCATTACTACAGTGGGATTCAGCGTGGCGATGAGATCATCAACGTTAGAGATTCTGTGCTTCTGAAAGCTGGCACCAGAAGAAAGGATCAGCCATTTGTTGCCAGAGTTTCTGGACTATGGGAAGAGCATGATGGTTTGTATATATACATTTACATGTATCTGTCTGTCTGTCATGCACATACACCGTACATCAGTACACTCATTTCCATATAGCAAAAAATGTACATGTAAGATGCCATAATGGTTTATATGTAGACAAAATAATAAAATACATTATACATGTATGCATTTCCAAAATTTTGCAAAAAGGTTATTAAATTATGGTAATTAAATATTGGTAACCGGCCAAATCGATCCAGGGTCAAATCGATCCAGGTCATTTAGATCTACTATCTACCATATTTACAATATTTTGATATTTTGGAAAACATTGAAATATCATCAGTAGAAAACCGATATATTGCTTAGCTGATATTTTGACAATTAACATTATTAGATTATTGATTCAGTTTTCCACTAGAAAACATGATCTTACGAATTATTAACTCTAGTTAGAGCTTGTTTACATAACATAACAACATGATATTGTGTTAACCTTTTCATCAGGTTCTCAAATATGTCCAGAGGAAATCTTGTGCGTAGTGTATAACATGTCACAATGTTCCAAATTACTTGATAGTAAATTGATAATTGATTATTTTTTATTTACAACAGACTTGGTAACAGGGAAACAGTCTATATTTTGTAGATTGACTTTCAAAAAAGTTAAACTACAGTATGAATACTACTGTAAATAATCAAATTCAATCAAACTATAATGGTTGCTAATAACATACATGAAAAACTTTATCGATGCTGATTGGCTAAGAGCAGTGCAGTTAAAACGTAACACCAGTACAAAATGATAATAAGTATTTATACAATTATATTTACATATTTATTATATTTACATTTTTTATATATTTTTTCCAATTTTTTTTACAGTATATTATTAATAAGTAATCATACGGCTTCTCGTTCAATTTATAATGGTAATTGAACTGAGTGGAGTGCAATTTGGGCTGAAATCATGCAAGTGATTACAAAATTGTACGACTGCGTAGCGGGAGTGCAATTTGTTAATTACGAGTATGATTTCAGCCCAAAATTGAACGACACAAAGTTCAATTTCCACTTAATTATATTCATTTTGAAATCTACTAAAAGCAAAACATATATTTCATATACTCGTAAACTTCATTGAATTTTCGGAAAATTATTGGAAATCCCTAGTAATATTCGAAAACAACTTATAAGTACTGCTACGACATGTGAAATGTTATAATATAGGTAGTTTCAATCGAATTTACAAGATAAACACGTTTTTGTGGTTATCGCTACACAAAAAAGCTATTTTTGAACATTCAGAAATGTTCGGACGTAAACTGTTAGGGTTTTTTCGGAAAATCTTCGGAAAAAATCGGTCTCCCAAAATATGATTGTGAACAACTTTACATACTTTGATCTCGTTTTGGAGCTTTTGTTTTCGATTCACAGGTAGTAGATTTCCTGATTTTGAGTGCAATTTCAACCAAACAGTGCAATTTAGGCTGAAATCATGGCTGGTGGGAGCCAATCATATTGCAGGAAACGCGCGTGATTTCAAAATGAATGTAATTAAGGATAAATTTACACTCGTGTGTTTTCAAAAAGCTGAAATTGCAAGAGCCGTCTTCTATCATTTGTGCAAATTAATCCCAACCGTATGATTACCTATACTAATAAGTAATAATATGGCTCTCATTTTTTATACAGTGTTTAAATTTCCATTTATATACCAATTTACAGATATACATCAATGCAGTCCATACTCGTTTACTCGCTAGTTATTCGTTTACATTCCAAAACACAGAGTAAATTTGGGTTACAGAGACATTAAATGTGCTGTAAAATGGAGTATTTTTGACGTTGTTGGGACAAATAACAACTGACTGATGTTGATAATTATTGATACTAACATTTACATTTGTAGATGTTGTCATGTTGTCTCGTTTAATTGTCAATCCTTTGAAGTTTGCAGGGCTTGGTAATCATTCGACTTTATCAGCTATGTTCTTATGAATCACTCCACAAGTTAAAAATGTGATAAAAGGCTCCATTGAAAAGGCTCCATTGAGATTTTATTGGTCTAAATTGACCTGAAGTACATTACTATCAATATATATTTGATACAATTTTGATTATGCTTATATTTTCAATTCATTTTAGGCCCAAATGCTGGAGAAATGATGATGAGTGTGTTCTGGTACTACAGACCAGAACAGACAGAAGTAGGAAGACTACCACATATTCATGGACAGGTCTGTATCTAGGGGAGATGTTTGACAAATGCAAATGTTGCATACATGTAGTATAGTTAATTTTTCTATTTCTATATCTTAACAATAAATTTTGAAAACCACAATAAATTAATAATCAATTTTAACAATACACAAGGATTAGACAAAAGTCAGGGAATTCCAAAAAAATCAAGGTTAGGGCATTTTTGATTTGGTCAGGAAAAGTATAAATTTGTATGTAAAGTCAGTGTAGTATTTTTTTTATGGAAGCTTCACAAAGCTATTTAAATTCGAGTTTCTGTGAAAATGTTCCTGAACTGGCTTTGGTTTAAAAATGACATGCTCACGTTTGGGCTGCTTGTAGATCAAAGAGAGGCTATGGACAGGACTCCATTTGGTCAGACTTGTTGTTCAGTGTGACCAGTAAACATATATTTGGTCATGGAATTTGTCAGGGAATTTAATATTTCTAGATCAGTAGGAACCCTGATAGTAGGCTTTCTTTCCTCTGCATTGTTTAATCTTTGTTGGGTACTCAATGTTGCAGAGACATCAATGAAATCTAGCTTTTGATATGTATGCATATAAAGGTTTATACCATTGAAAATGAGTGTAAAAACTTAGATATTGCATATATTTATATTGACTTGTAATGTCATTGGGTTTTGTTTTCTAGATGGAGGTAATGGCTTCAAGACATAAAGATGACAACAGTGTAGCATGCATTGTTGATAAGTGCTATGTACTAAGCTATCCAGAGTACTGCAGGTAAGATACATTGTACTTTACTAGACTACTTGTTCACATGTCTTTCCATTATTATGACTAACGACAACCAGTGACTATATATCTACATTTGTACATGTAAGAAACTTGCTTATAGTTTTTACTATAGTTATTGGATTTGTTAGTTTGTAAAATAAATATTCATTTGTCGTAGGTATAGAGCTCAGAACAGGTTGTTTCGTGAGTCGAGAAGTGTTCCATTATCACCCGTTCCTCCTGGAGAATCCACTAAACCAGGTTCTGTTCCTCCTTCAAATACAGACCCATTGCTGGTTTTCTTCTGCCGGCAAATCTATGACCACAGAATGGGAAGAATCATTAAAAACCCTTGGTATTGAATGTAGATATTTGGCGTCATTTAGGCGTCTTTTGCCGAATTATCAATAGAACGTAGTTTGAACCGTTATAACAAAGTTATGGATTTCACATTTTTGCTCAAATTATGTACAGTTTATACTGTACGTTGTGTTGAAAAAAGTAGAATTGATTGATCACACTTTGAGTATAATTTAGAAAGTTTATGACTCGTCTTGTTGGTATAGATTTTCTAGAAATACCTATATTATCGATCACTTTTTCTAGCTTTGGTTATTAAAGTAAAAAGCTTGGGAAACAACACAGATTTTAGATTTCCGTTCGTAAGAAGTTGATTCGACTTCTTGGTGCGGCACATTGAACTGTTTATCTGAAATCGAAGAACCTTGACGACAAATAACATTGGTCTAAACATAGCCTTTTATGATATCTCTGGGTAACGTTAGACGTCTAGTTATAAGAAGGATAAATATCTTAAACCCAAGAGTTTCACGCGCCGCTACAAGTTCTGGATCGATATTTTTGTGCGAATTTTTTTCTCTGGAACTTGTCTTTCATTATTGGAGAACGTGAATCCATTGTTATTACATTTTTATAAGCGCGTAGAGACCTTCGAATCTTGGTCCCTCTGGTTAAAAATAACACTTTATAAATGAGAAAATATCTTTGTAATAGAGATTTGGTCCGATAGGATGAGAACTGTACAGGACCCGAAATGATCCCCAAACTGGCTCTAAAATGATCTCGTGTGTAAATTCAGGAATGGCTCCGCGTCCGGCATAATGTTTGGGTATCATTTCGGGGCCATGGATCATTTGAGGGCCTGAGTTATCTCGGGGCCCTGTACAGAACTTGCTAGAGCAGTGTTTCTCAGAGCGTTCTTAACTTACGAGCAACTCGTAACTCCAGAAATATTTTTGGGAAAAAAACAATAAAAATAGAATAGTAACTGTGTGAAAGGGATTTCTTATATCATAGGTAACCCTTATCCATGTATTATATTATTTTTTTATTTTGTTTTATGTTTTTTGGGGGAGTTACTCGAGCGCTAATAAGTTACGAACTCTTTGTGAAACGGCAAATCAAGTGCTCTTTCTTGGTTGACTATATTTAAATGATCTTCACATTATGGAGATGGTAAATTATTATTTCATAGAATTGGTAAATATTCCTAGAAAGTAGAGAGATAATGTTAATATTTTGTCATATTGTGAGTTCAGCAAAATACTCGACTCTTTAAAAAGATGACGGTATTTTTCATTAATGCTGTTTTCTTTGTTATTGTATATTTTATACGATGTGTACATTGGTCAGTTGAGCATAGGTGTTCTCAATAAAACCTAATTCCCATTTTACTCGTATTGGGTCCAACCATATACATGGTTGCATTCAGGCCACCGTGTTCACAAAACCTACAAACAAGGTATCTTACGTGGAAGAAGAACAGCCCACAGATGTTAAATTCAGAATCACCTGTTCGCTTGATGTACGAGAAGATAGCAAATCACTCGTTCCGCAGGCGTTGCATTAAGTCTCTCAGTGATTATTAATTGACGCCACAATTCTGTAATTTCCCACCCACTCCCGCCTGGTATCACGATAATTTGCGACATATCTTCCTCTACCAGCAGTTCTGGCATTGCCTGGAGGCAAGAGCAGTCAAGCAACTTATTTATCTCTTTCTCTTATTTTTTTAAACAGTTTATCTCATTGTTTCCTGGGCTTTTTTTTTCAATTTGTAGGTGGTTTTTAGAGCAAAACGAAACCCTCGCACCAAAAACGGTTTTGATTGTGTTATTCAAGATGTTTTCAAAGTAGCTGAAGGCTCAAGTTTTTTGTCACTGGTGTTCCCATAAGGTGGGGGTGGTTTGGCGGATCGCGGATTTGACCCTAAAACAGGGTTCGGATTGCGGATTTTGACAAAAATTTTGACGGATTCACGGATTTGCTAACTACAGCGGTTGCAGATATGGACAGATATACTTTTTTCGACTTCGGTCGCGCGGATTTGGATTTTACATTTTTTATGGCGAATTGACGGATTTTGTCGAAAAATAGCACGGATCGGCGGACCTGGATACCCCTATTCACCCCTCCCCATAAGGAGCTGTTTGTTTCTTGTTTTTTTTAATCAGTCAGAGATTTTCGAGCCCTACTCTGGAGGGCATCACGCAGGTAGGTACTCCATGTTTGGTTGATATATTGGATTTCCTTTGTCTATGGAATATTCTCTTGTGGTATTCTAATCTTGATTGGACGTCCGTCTTATTAAATGATACATAAAGGAAGGCCAAAAGGCCTGTATATATTTTTTCAAAGAACCGAGTCAATACGACAACAGTTTGCTTTAATTTATCCGTTAGTTCAGCAGGAAATGAAAATTCTAGGCAAACGGTGGGCTGCTCTGAATGAATTTGTTCAGAACTTGCAATGGTAATTTTCAAATATTGAAGGTCATTGAAGGGTTTGCGAATGCAATGAAGCTTAATATCTTGTCGGTCGACATGGCTCTGTGGCTAAAAAATAAAAGAACGGATAGGGAAAACGCCGCTTAAACTTGAGCATTTACCAGCATGCGTTGTGGTTTGTTAAAAATCGTCAATATTTTTAGAATGCAAAAGATATAACACAGTAAAACCACAGGGAGCCCAAGCTCAATTTTCCTTAAAACAGTCATTATTAAAACAGCTCAAATGGCGCTAAAATTCGGTCCCAATAGTAACAAAAACTCAAACAACAATCTGGAGGGGAAAATAGCGTCTTTTTTTTAGTTTTTAGTTTTTATCGAAGTCATGTTTTTCAGCTATACGGCCATTCACTGTGAAAAACAGCCGTAAATTGAGCTTGGGCTCCCTGTGGTAAAACTAGATTTCAATAAGTTTGACTGATTTTCAAAGTAAAACGAAAAATTGAAAACAAAAACTGAATTTTAGTGATTTTCGAAACTGCTACACATATGCTATACAATCATACACAAAAGGAGAAAACGTTTGGTAGTATAAGAATAAAGATGGACTATTTGTGATTTTATGACAATCTGGACTATATCACTGACATGATCCAATATTTATGGTGACTGTTTTGCACCGATTGTCCCCACTGTCAATGCACATCTCAATTTTCCTAGAATGAACACTAAACTCCTGTTAAATAAACTTGTTGTAATACTCATGAATAATTTATGAGGCAAACACAAAAGGAATCATAACCGTAGCAAGGGGTTGTATATCTTCTGATACAACATTGTCGAGCTTTGCAAAATGGTGATATTGTGGTATACGATCCAGGGGGTCAGGAGTTTTCATTCTCACAGTAGGGAAGGGTTACAATGATATAGCCTATCAAGTCAATATCCACCTCCCCCCCAAAAATCACCTGTCTGCAAGGCCCTGTGCATTGGAAAAGGATAATCTTGAAAATCAACTACAGTACATGTATAATTATAACCTCTTTTCACCCAATGAAAACATTCTACTCCCTCTCAATAAATTGTTAACAAGATTTACAATAATGACGCAATAACTTTTATTCCACATTTTACATTCACAATATTCATATTTCAGATAAAAAGAATGTTGAGACTGCTATACAATCTTACACAAAAGGAGAAAACATTTGGTAGTATAAGAATAAAGATGGATTATTTTGTTGTCCAGTTGACAGCATTTCTATACAATACTCTACTTATAAGGAGTGTTGGATTGGCTTATTGTAGAGATTATTTTTATTGTGAAACGATTGGACAACAGGCTTATCCTCTGGTGTATTTTCCCCAAATATGAAGCATGAAGACAGAGGCAATAAATAACAAACTCATGACTAAAACTGGAACTGGTCCACTGAAAAACAAAAAACTTACAGTTAGAAAATGAAAGCAATGACTTGTAAACATGTACAGCTCAAAGAATATTGTCCTGCACCAACAAATGAAGTGTGTTATTGGAAAGTGAGATAATCTCTACTTTATTACTGTACTTGTATTTGTACTGTATTTGTTTCAAGTGTTGTTTCTAGTGCACACTTTCAATTTTATAGTATGGTGTTCTGTAGTTGTATGGTGTTACATGTAGTCATCAGTTATATAACCACAGGATTTCAGTCAGTGAATGAGTTGGAATCAAGAAATTAATTACTGCAGTTAGTATTAGTAGACAAGTTCAGTAAGTACTGTATCATGATAATAATTGTATTAGTATCAGAAGAAAAGGAACAAGTTTTGGTAAACATTGAACGTTGTTATCATTGGTTTTGTCAGCTGGTTTTCCAGTGTCTGTACCATAAGTACAGTCAGTTAATACTATTAATACTATTGGTATTTTGCAATAACTACTTAAATATATGATACAAACTGATTAACTTACACTTTAAGTCCAGGAGAGTCTTCAGTGTAAAATCTCCACATGCCACTACTACCAGCTGTGGCAGGTCTGATTGTCCTGTTTGACGAGGACGCTCCACCTTTCCTATAACATATTTTATGCAGTGAGTAACAGTTGCAACATACATGTAATATACACATTGAGTATAATATACTTTATTATACAATTCTGCAAAGACAGCATGTGATACTGGAAAAGAACACGCCTGATAGGAGACCGTATCAGGCTAGTAACTTTCAATTGGCTTCCGTTGCCATGTACACAAACACAAACCAACAAATTTCACTGTGGAAATGCTTTAAGTTTTACGGAAACTTTGCAGAATTGTATAAAAAAATGCATATTAGTTGGCTTAGCACCTGATACGGCTGTGTATTCTTACAAGTCCCAGAATATAGGTGACAAGAAAAAAATACACAGCCGTATAAGATGCTTAGCCAACTAATAACCTGTAAGTATTCCTTTTATGGCAACATGCAAAGAAAAAGCTCTGAAAAATGCTGGGGCAGACTTCCCCTAATTATATACACTTTACATGTAAATCTTTTCGAATCACTTGTTTCAATTTAGCCAGCATAATAAATTTGAATTGCTGTTATTATTGCAGTGAGTGGTTTCCATGAGAGTGAGGCATTTGGGTCACTGTATCTTTGACAACCAGTGTCGTTACATTATATAGATAATTTTTTTCTTGTTGGCCATGTGTTGTTGATTCCTTGACATTTTCCTTTAGAATATTTGACTCAAAACTTTAAGCTTTTTGAATTGAGATGACAAGAATGCTACTTTAAAGGAAAACTATTGTTATCTTTCTCGTTCTACAAAGTTCTACTATGAAGGGCAAAGTCAAAATCAAATAATGAGCTCTGATTAGAGTTTAGTCAAATTAACTGAACTCAGCTGCAAATGGAGAAAACCATGAATTTACTACATGTATATATACACAAGAAAAACGACATTATTCGGGTTCAATGACATATTAACTAAAAACACTAATGTAAGTACCACTTCGCTAAAAAGGTTTAAGCAAGAAACAGCAGTTTACGGCAGATCAAAATCTAGAAATCATTGAAACCAACCTTTGTCTAACTTGGCCACCAGAAGAGCCTCGCGAGGCAACTGCCTTCGAAGGCGATCTTCCAGCCCCTACATTAGTCGACGATGGGGATTTTTCAACCTAAAACAAAGTAAATATGTTGTTGGTAATTCTTACAGGTTTGTAGAGCACTAAAAGTGAGATATTCTAGGGATATAGTACCGGGAAGCCGACTCACCATTTTTACTGACGTGTTCTTAGATCTTCAAAGAGGAAAGAACGAATGACGTCACGGGTTTACATCTCGGGGACCCAGAAAGCTTTTCGGTCGTGTCTGGTTATCAGTCTCTAGCGTTATGTCAACCACAGGAAGCCTGAAACAAAATGTCAGTCATACAGGTTTCCCTTATATTTTAGCAAAGGCACTGAAGTAGTAATATATTATGCTTGTATTTAAGGCCAAACTCATATACACGTTATATTTCAAATAGTTATACTATTTTTACAACCCCTCATATTTTTGACAATGTTTTGCTTGTTTAGTTGTTTTGACGGTAAAAAGTTTCGACCATAAATATATATACATCCCCCTTGTATCCAACATTGATTAATATTTTATTTTATAAAATACTTGAAATATAACGCGCGCGCTGATTGGTTGGGCGTCATGTTGATATAAGACTGTGTAAACAAATC
>JAUPMF010055115.1:2212-14708 GCA_031471435.1 Stomphia didemon | reverse complement strand
CTATAATGCCACGTCATTTGTCACGTGACTTACTTAAAATAATTTTCACCATATAATTTCCAAGAGATCATCGAACTCTAGCAACTGTCCAAGTTCTAGTTTGAAACCTTCAACATTACTCCCGTGAAATATGCTAATTTGGTGCCTGACCCAGGCCTTAACATGCTTGAGAAAAGCCTTACCCCTACAACCGCATACACAGGAATGCTATTAAAACATTCGGCCCAAAATCAGACCCAGGACTACCGCTTCTCGGTTATATTGACGAACATACCTTTTCCGCACAGGGAAACCAAAAAGACCGCGACGACCACGAAGAGCAGCTAAACGACAGTGCAACAGACTGACCAGCTGCTGCAAGATCCCCTACACACTGGATGTACGGCAAGTTGGCTGGGGCAGATGGATCTTAGCTCCTTCCACCATCCAAATCCATCGGTGCGCTGGGGTGTGTTTGAGAAAAGCAAGGCTACATGCGTACGGCAGAGTCCTAATCACGTTATATGAACACGGGATTTTGGGCCGCAAGGTTCTTCCATGCTGCCGACCTGTGAAACTGCGGGCACAGTCGGTGCTAATTTTCCGTAGAGGCAAAATCACGAGACGAGAACTGAAGCTCAATGTTAAAAAGTGCGGCTGTACTATTTAAGTTTATTTACAATTTAGTTTTATTCGGCAAATAAATATATATAGTAGAGAGGGAGGGAGCGAAAGAATGTTACATGTACAATCAATACAAGTATAATCAATACAAGTGTACAAGAAATAAACGCAATAGTTAAACGGTTCTTAGATTTCATATCTAATGATAATCATACTGTACTTTGTTGTTCTATTTAGTTGATAGTTGATAGTATTATAGTAGTAAGCTCTAGTCAGTTCAAACTGTTTTGACTGTTTCATGCTGAGTATGGTGCGCACACACTTTGAATACTCGCTCAATATAAAACGATATTTTTATAAGTAATATACCATTAAATGTGATTAAATGTCCCCGAAAGCCGAGGGAGAATTTGTAAAAGTCCGAGGCCCTCGGGGACATTTAATCACTAATTTCCCGAAATGTCATGGTATTAGTTTGTAATACCATGATCGACGAGGAACCGAACTACAATTATTGAGTTTAAAAAGCTACCATTTTTAGAATGGTAATCAGAAAACCTTTGGTTATTCAAGTGCGTAATATTGAAGGTACTCGCACGTGAAATTGCATTGTGATGCACTTGTTTGTATAACTAGACAAAAAAGTTGAGTCATTATTCGTGTCTGGAGCATGCGTACTTATTGTTGCATATCCCACATGGAATAATGATGCATCCGAAGTTATGTGAATTGGGGATTGGATTGAAATAAGGGTGTGCGCGCTGGGCCCGGTTGTTCGAAGGTGGGTTAACGCTAACCCAGGGTTAAATATAAGCTATCATCCAATCAAATCGCCAGAGTAACTACATTTAACCCTGGGTTAGCGTTAACACACCTTCGAACAACCGGGCCCAGGAGTATACGAAAATATATTCTTTAATGCGTAATGGGACAAACCCAACGTCCCCTCGTCAGCACGAAAATTTCATGACGTCATTGCCTTTGACGTCATTTGAGGGTGATTTAGAGCAGGTATGCGTGCTGATAAGTGAATTTAGACGTGAAATGTCCCTGTTGGAACAATGAAAACTGAGGTGCCGGAGATAGTTTTACATTGGTAGATGTTTGATGTTGGTCAAAGTCACTTACACTGTTCTTGTTTGTGTAAATATATGTAACGATGTGACTTATTATTTTTATTATTCTCATTTTTTTCACTGTTACAGTTAAATAAATAATTAGAAATATCAAATTAAAAATTTCATTCTACTTTCCATTGTGAAATTGAAATATCACTTTACAGCCCATTTCATGTTATTGCAACCGAGACAACTCCAACAATTTGGCTGCCATCAATGAAATATTTGATCAAATATGGTCATATACTTTGTGAATTTGATTGAAAGTAGCCAAACTCCAGTTAATAGTAGTCATGTTTCTAATTTCTCATACATGTACTTCAGCTGTACCCCATGATTCCATATGCATGTGTACAGGGTTAGTCTCTATTATGCATATTAGATTCACATTGAATAGTGAATGCCTGCGCAATGTTGGAGTGTCTGTATCGTAAAAGTTTTTATAATTTTTTTGTGTGAATTTTTCGCTTTACCATTGCTATTAGTGAATATTTTACACTGATTCAAGACCAACCATGTGCACATGGGTCTGTAATCAAGGAGCATAGCTGTATTTTGAGATCGTAAAAAGTACAGTATTGGTACAGATCTCGTCCAATATTCAAAGCTCTGGACCCAGATCATATATATGGCCATAATTCCCCATTTTGCAATGGTGATTAACACATGATATAATCCCATAGCTCATTAGTAAAAAGACCAGTCCAGATAACACGACAATGATAATCAACAGTGTATTATCATGACTACTTATTTTAGCTTGCAGTAGGTGTTCTACCTCTGTTAATGAACCATTATTTGGCGCAGGTTCAACACCCAGTACATGACATATGAGAGGATAAATATCCACATTGTTAAAAGGTTCTGCAATGTAACCACTTTTAAATGCTGGTCCTCGTGCAATAAAAAAGGGATTCATATCCCTATATGTATTGCTATATCCATGATTACCTCTTTGTGTAAACTTCACCCTTCTATTTATTGATATAGTCCAACCTGGTTCTGCGACCACAAGTATGGGCGATATTCTTTGATTATTCTTGTAATGATATCGAACAGGAATGTCTTCTTTTTTGTACACGTTTATGTGAGAGACATTCCTTAGGGAATTGTATATCTTATCCTTCTGTCCTGTTTTTGGTATGATGAGAACAAACGAATCCCATTGTCCGCTGATAACTGGTATGTAAGAGACAGAAGTAATGTAGTCTTCTAGGTAAATTGTTTTGCTTAAGGAAATGTTGGTCATTCCATGATCGCTGGTTATGATGACATTAATCTAGAATAAAATAAATACATTTGTTAGTGGCCGTGTTATAATATAACTTTAACTAAAGGTGCATTCAGTTGATAATTATTAATATAATATAGTATTTATTTTCTAATTTTAAAATATGTACATACATTTACATGTATTTCGAAATTGAAAAATATCACAGTAGATATCAAATTAATATACCCTATCTAGCAATCCTCTTGCTCGAAGCTGTTGTATTAGGTAGCCAGTAGTCTTGTCTGCCCTACGGATTGCTTGTACAACTTCGTCAGAGTCTGGTCCATAGATATGGCCAGTATGGTCTGGTTCTTCAAAATACAGTGTCAAAAAAGTGGGGGGTTTTTCCATACTCAGTAAGTGAATGACTTTATTTACTCTGTCTTCATAGGAAACACTGCCATTGTACTTCATGTAATATGTTGGATACTGTCCTCGTATTTTAACGTCTGACCCAGGCCAGAATACCGTCGCACTAGTCCCCCCAGCTCGTTGGTTTGTCACCCAAACTGGTTCTCCCCCATTCCACCATCTTGTTTCCGTGTTGTCCAAGTGGAACCATGACTTGAACACGGGGTCGTACATGGTGTTGCCGACAATCCCATGGCTCTCTTCGTAAAGCCCCGTCACTATAGTGAAGTGATTAGGGAATGTCTTAGTCACGAAGGCATTTTTAATGTATTTTGCTTTGACGCCGGTTCGGACTATAAAGTCAAGATTAGAAGTGTTCGTCTTGTCCATGTAATCCCATCGAAAACCATCGAACGATATGAGAAGGACGGTGGATTTGGAGTTAATCTTGGCGGCATATGGATTACGGATCTCTACTCCCACCAGTAAGTACATAAAAATAAAACCAACGATTCGTATCATAGTGATTTACTAAGTTTAGTTGAAAAATGGCCATTATCGTGATTTGTCCGCCATGACAGTAGTGACGTCAAAACAAAGGAAATACACAGGGATCCCAAACAGTGGTGACGTTCAAATAGAAACGCACAGGGTTCCCGGAGATTTGAGAAAGTTTGCTGTGTCGGTCCAGAAAAACAATGTGTCCTTGTGTAATAGTACACAATCCATATATACCTTTGCGCATGGTTTCCCTGTCAAAATATAGCACCATTACATCTGTTTACGCCATTACTGTGGTATTTCATCTGTTCTGCACTAGTTGCTTAGCTAGGGCGGTACATATATACACGACACACGGGTGTAACTCGTGCAATGAACTGTGCGACATGTAGGTGAGCAGTCTCATGCAACAAGACCAAAACACCATGCAAAAACAACATCACGGAATCGTTTTTGTCGCCAATATTTGTAGACATATAGGTAGAGATTGACGTGCACAGAAAGGCCTAATGCAGTACTGACCCTGTCCACCTAGTTCAGGTATACAAACGTCGGGGTGAATGAACAAAACAAAAAACAACTCTATATGTACAGAAACGTATCGGAAAAAATTGAATGGCAGAAAAATGCATTGCGCACGTTTTTTTTCTCCTGTTTGCGCAAGCATGGAGAGTGAAAGTACTTGGTACCTCAGTGTGAGTTTCTATGTGCAATGTCTCTGTGCGCGTCTCTGTGCAATGTCTATGTGCGCCTCTATGTGCAATGTCTATGTGCGCGTCTATGTGCAATGTCTCTGTGCGCGTCTATGTGCAATGTCTCTGTGCGCGTCTATGTGCAATGTCTATGTGCGCGTCTATGTGAAATGTCTATGTGCGCGTCTATGTGCAATGTCTATGTGCGCGTCTATGTGCAATGTCTATATGTGCGCGTCTATGTGCAATGTCTATTGCGCGTCTATGTGCAATGTCTATATGTGCGCGTCTATGTGCAATGTTTATGTGCCCGTACCAAGAGTACATGCGCAGATACCAACCTAGTTCCCAAGGCTTTTCCCCTTCTCTTTTGGGTTGGGAGGCCAAAAGAAAGGGGAAAAGTCCTGGGAACGAGGTTGGCGCAGATACGTGAATTACTGTCAGGGCCAGTTCACACGTGCTACTAACGTAATAAACTGCGTATATTCTTTGCGTATGTGTCGTTAGTGCGCACACGTGTCAAAGATACACTTGTTGTATTACAATAATATCATTGGAACCTCAAACTGTAAACACCTTTATGAGTATTTTCGTAAAAAAGAAAAAGCTGAATGGGTGTCAAATAAAAGGAAAGAAAAGAAAAATATAACTGAATAAACACAACTGGATATTGAAATTTGACGAAATGAGTTTTTTTTTCATAAATAAATACAAAAATGACACGAAAAAGAAACTCTTTTATATTATCTTGTCTACTGCAACAAAAAGATTTCAAACTTCCTGCGGAATTGGATCAAAGTCAGCTAAAAGTTCTTGACTTTTCAATTTGTGGTCGACCTGAACTAGTTGTTGAACTCACTGATGAAATATCGGCTTAGTGAATTGGAATGCCATCAAGTTGGACAATAGAAACACAAGCCCCAATCATGGAATTCACTTGTCATCATCTACAATGACAGCCAACAAGTCCTGTCTCCTAGAATGATCGTTATCCTGGTTTATAAATAGCACAAATACTTACCAGTTCTTGGGCGATTTTCTAAGCAGCCACTTTCAGCGCTTTTTCGAGGATCATAGTTGTCAGAAGCCAGATTTTCTGCTTGACGGGAGATGAAGCGAACACCGACAGACAGGCTGTCAAGACTGGTTGGTATGGCGCATGCGCATAGGACGGACCCTTCAAACTGTATGCACTTCATTGACAGTGATAATAATGTACAAATTAAGCACGTTGTGTTGACGGATGGAGCTCTTTTGGAATTATCCAAAGCCATCAGCAAATACTGCCAGGTGGGACATTAGCGTGCGTGAGAGATAGATCAATCTCTCGTGACTGCGGCATACAGTTATTTATTTATTCCGAATGATGATGATCTTTTTAATCTAATTTTTTGCCATTGGCCTTTCATCATAGGTATCTAGTGAGTCTATTTTTGTTCTGTATATTTTTAGTTTTGTTTTCAAAACAAGATTTTTCCTACCTCAAATCACAGATTGTTCGTACCGAGGTCCTCGAACTTTATCATGAAGAGCACGTAATTCTGAGAGTGACTGTTACAAGGACTTTAAGGAGCTGGCTGACCCAGTCAAAGACCATTCACAGTCTACAAGCAGTTCTATAGCTGTTAATGTAAAGCCGGGAAACCAGTTAAGAAGACTTAATCGGACTCTTTAATTTTGTTTCTCCCAAGTGATCTGGACGTTAGTAGATAAACTATGACTCGTCGGTTTTTCATCGGATTACTTGTCATAGCAATCCAGTTTGCCCTGACCACAGCTCTATGGGGGTAGGTAAAAACCTTATGCACACACTCAGTTCCACGGCTGATGTACAACTACTTACAATATGGATTAGTGTTAGGCTTATACTTAAACCGATTATTCTTGTTGTGGTCTTTTAACGCAGAAATCTGCAGATGTCATTCCGACCCAATCCAAAGAACAATCTCAATGTTGTTTGCAAGAGAACTCAGTCTGTTCTTCAAGGCAGCACTAATTTCTGCTCCTCCAAGCCAGAGCTCATCCGAACCGTGCTGAACGGTATCGTACTGGCAGTGAAAGAATGCCAACACAAGTTTGGCCTCAGAAAATGGAACTGCTCCACCGTCAAGAGGTCGATTCGAAAGATCCTCCAAAATGGTAAGTAATACTCAGAAACTGTAGTGTCATGAGTGCGAACGTCTATTGTTATTCTATGTTAAGTACTTCTGTTCATTGATCAGTTTATTTGTTCTGTTTGTATTTCTAGATTATCGTGAGACTGCCTTTGTATATGCCATCACCTCGGCGGGCATTACGTTCTCGGTGAGCAAAGCTTGCTCGGAAGGTGACCTCGAGGGTTGCAAATGCCGCGCAAATCGCGTCGATGCCGACTCTCAGAATCTGCTACCAGAGGACGACTTGTACAACAAGCGCTCAGTTCAGGACAACTCCTTGAAAGTTAGTGACGCAGACAAACAGGAGTTCGAGCGCAAAGGATGCCAGCTGAATTTCATCGAGTTTGGATACCAAATCGCAAAGCGGTTTGTAGATCAAGGGAACAACAAAGATGCGAAGGCCTTGGTCACGAGGCACAACAATGAGGCCGGAAGGCTGGTAAGCCACACTTCAACAGCTTCTATTCTAAGTGTAGTTGTAGTGATTCTTATTGTGGGGGTCTAAATAGTTCGAGTCCTTCTTCACAAACCAGTACATCGTTATCAAGCCAAGTACACTTATTGTGATCCTAAACAAAAGTGTCAGCTAAATTGCCCTCTCATGGCTGGCCGCTTTGCGATAAAGATAAAGGCCACCCTAAATGCTTGCCACATGTGCCAAACAAAATAATCGAGAAGCTTCAGAACTCGAGTGGCTATTTTGATTTCTAAAATGCCTTGCATGGATTGTCCTTAATTGCTTTTGGATTTCTGGATTTCGTTCTATTTTCTATTCCTAGCAAGCAATTCTCAATGAATCTAGTTCGGTGAATGTCTTCTGGCTTTCGTTGCTACTGCTTGAACACTCTCTCTGATCACGAAGCTCGAAATCGGTGCAAATTTTCGGCTTTACATATTCCTTTGTGATGTAAAGACTTCGCCTGGCCTTTAGCGGTGAAAGCGTGCATGCCGCAAGGGAAGTTTTAGGGCCAAAAAACCTCCCTTTTTCTGTCATCAAAACAAACGACTTAGTTTAGCCTTTCGTCGTCTTTCTCCAGACAGACCTTCTGTGACTAAACTATCCCACGCACTCCTTCCTGTCGCCTTTCTCGAAGCTAATTCACTCAAGCGGTTTGATCCGTATTTGAATAGGTATTGTGGTATCGTATACCCTTGTTTACGAAGAGAATGAGAGAACAGGATAGTTTTAATTCGTGATAGCCGAGGCGTGACTGGAACATGTCCGCCACAACCACACGAAACACTTGTTGGATCGCAACTCAAGACCGTCCAGTATTCACATGCTCTTTGAAACGTTTAAACAGTGATTAGGATAACCAAATCCTTGCTGTTTCGCAGCTACTCCATTAAGACATTAGACTACTACTTTGCACAATTAGGCGTGGAATGTACTAATTCGCGCGCACTAATCAATGACATTTGACAGCCCGACACTTTTAAATCTTCAGTAATCCTCTCGCAAAAACTTTGATCCACGAGGGATGTTCATTTCAAGGCCACCAACACAAATCGAGCATCGTACGGTTGTTTTCTGCATTACTCTGTTTCCGAGATTTATCGACAATGTTAATTAAAACCTTAATGTTCAGAAGTGGCACTACGGTTTTATCGGATGGGTTGGCTGCACGATTTACTGTTTGAGACGTTTTCTTAACATCTGAAATGATTTCATTCGTGTGCTAGAAACCTCATGTCGGCTGCGACACTCTACGAAATTCTTGCCACAAGATATCGTCAGACATTTTCAGTATTATCCAAATCAATTACTGAGTAGTGGTTTCACGCATTGGTTGACCGAGCTTTACAAACAGTGATTTCCTGATATTTTGCGTTGGCGGACAAGATCAACTCTAAGAAAATGTCCGTCGCCTTAAAACAACTAAGTGGAGTGGCTGAGGCTCTGTCAAAGAGACTACTTTAAGCCTTGGGATATATTTAGATAATCTGTTTTTTCTCGTCAATTGTCGCAATTAAATGATAATGAAAGTTTCTAAATATTATAAGGGAATGTTTGTCACACATATGGCTGAGGTTTTGTGCTGTGGAGTAATGTATCATAGGGATCGACGAGTGACAAATCTTTGAGGTCAAGCTCATTAGGACAAGAAATCAGCCGGCAGTTCCAGGTCATTTTATTAACACTGTTTACTTTTAAAACCTATTTCAGGCTGTCAAAAATCATATGCACATTAGATGTCGATGTCATGGACTCTCAGAAACGTGTACAGTGAAAACCTGTTGGCCTGAGCTAGCACCATTTGCGACCACAAGTGATCGCATCAAGACTCACTTCGACGGCGCAATCAAAGTCTACGTAGATAACAAGGGCGAGAGCTTAATAGCCGAGGAACCCACTGTTAAACCACCAACTTCCGAAGACCTTGTCTACACGACAAAGTCCCCAAATTTTTGTAATAATGAACGCGACACAGGTTCGTTGGGAACGAGTGGTCGGAAGTGCAATGTGACGAGCAGGGGTACTGGAGGATGCGAACTTCTGTGCTGTAGCAGGGGATACGAGACGAAGGACGTGGTCGAACATGTCAACTGTGAATGCACATTTCACTGGTGCTGTGAAGTCCGCTGTAAGACCTGTAGACGGGAGCGAACCGTTCACACTTGTTATTAGTGAATTTATTTAATCCCAAGTGACTCGACACCACCTAGCGACATTCGCAGGAGCATCAAAACACTGAACTGCGCTGAAAAATGTTCTCTAGCGCGTTAGCCAAACTATTTAATTATGAAGAAAAAAGGCCAAGATGCCGATCAAGCTGGGCCATGAGTATAGTGTAGATAGACTGCATAATGTAATGGGTAAAGCAGTTTAAAACCACGAACACTTATACAACAATATGATGCAGTTCAAGGTCGCATTGCAAACTGAAACAGGGTTGTGAAAGTACTGTAGTGCGGTAGTATTGTATCAAGGCAAATAGCTGTATATAGAGGCACTGTTATTCTATGCTGTAAACGTCGAGCTATTCAATTTAATGAGCGCCCAGCAGGCCAAGTCTAACCGGCCATTTACCGTCAGTAACCCCGTTAGCTTTTCATTCAACCCACAGCGAGGTGCCTTTAGAAAAATACTAGGATTAACTCAAATCCCACTTGATTTTAATATCTCTCAAGTGGTACGATCGATCAAAGATCTCTAAACAACGAACTATCTAGTCGTTTATATTAAACACAGAGCGGATAAGTCAGCGGGATTCTCTCAGTGTGGGCAAAGCGTGGTACTAGCTCCAATGGGCCGAACACCATGTTATAGAACAGGTATAAAGACATCATGGGGATCAACCGTTTATTAAACTATTAAGCCTGGCGAGTGTGAAATTCAGTGGAGTAGCGGTAGAGAATCGGAAGCTGTATTTGGCAATATCTAAACGAGCCCACCCGGCACTAACTCAATGAGTTGTGAGTGGTCGTCAGGAAGCGCATAAGTGTTCTTCACGTTGTTGTGTTTTGATAACAATTAAGAGGCCGTCCCGATAGTACTGTATCGCGTTCGGGCCTAGCAGGAAGCCGTTTTTTAATATCCCCCTGACAAAAGCCTTTTTACAGACACAAAGGGGGCTATTCGATGCAGAGTCCCCGATTTTGTCTCTGGCGACTTCAAAGCGAGAAATTTAATTAAATAACTGAAGAAATGATTAAAAAGCTAGCTGAAGACGTGCTAGTCGAGATAATAGTCCAAGGGCTGACTTGTGTTTGAGAGACGACCAACCCGCGTTTTGCGATAGTACAATGACAGCCGCGCGGCGATAACAAATAAATTGTGGTGAACAATATATTTTCTAGTGTTTATTATTAGAATCCTGACTAAATCCTAGACGAGATTGAGTCAAAGACCGGCTAAATGATTGCATTGAATGGCTGAAGTTTTTTGAGAAAAACATAGATAGAATACCTATTACAATGAATCTGAATGGAAAAAAACCGACTTTTGACCCGGAAACTCCACTCATGTGACCAACCTAAACACCATTACGAGGAAAGGGCCACATATCTTGGTAAAACTTACTGATCACTTAACAAACGCAAAAAGTGTACCGAATTATTGGGTTCTTTTATCAATGTTCCATGACATTCAAAATACATCGTGCGTCGATGTACGAAGCTTTAGGCGGTTTCGTGTCTAAACCTCGATGAATTTGGACGTGAAATAAGAAACACGATATCGTTATCTTAGTACGAAACCCATGCAGTAGATCTTGAAGCTTATCGGTCTGCAAATAATCAAATTTTAATTATAATCGGTTGATACAGACCAGATAAAGTTGAGGACACTGTAAGTGGTCATATACTAGATTATGTCTTGAGCCGGTAGTCATTCGATGAATAAACCTTTTGAGCTTGAAAACGAAACCGAAAGATTACAACCATTTAAGTTACAAGTTCGAATACTTGTATATAGCTTAATTCTCCCATCTCAAAATACACGGCTAGTTAGTAGAGGGGAAGGCTCTAGGCTGTGGCTTGTATGAATAAGTATTCTTAAATGCACTTTTTTCTTCTCTTCTTCTGTAATTCAGTGTGGATTTGTTCTCTTGACAAAAATATCGTTTCGTAATCGCTTTTTTCTGTTATATGGTTCAGAGTCTTGTTTGAATTTAGGCTTCGATTTTGTATATGAACTGGTTCATGTCCAGCCGTTAGTAAGTCTGTGCTCAGTTCGATGTTTGAAGTATGCGTTTCTTTATTTAGGCAGGAGAAACCCATTCTGTAGGTAGCCGTTTTTGCGCTATGACATTGTACTTCCAGCAGAAAAGCAATGCGATCGACGCAAGGTTCAAACGCTGAACAAATAGCTTGTGGACAATGCGTGACCCTCTGGCCCCAGACTCACGGAACTTCGCTAATGTTGACTCAATTCGAGCTTATTAGTCAATTTAGGAAATCAGGGAATGCCGTGCAGCTTCAGACAAGTGGGAAGGAAAGGCCGGAAAACACACAGGAAAAACGACTATTCTGCCCCGAAATCGCCCGTAATAAAAATCTACAAAACAGTTCAAAAGGATTTCCCTCTCAACAACGGCTAAACTTTTACATCTTGTTTAATTCAGAACAGAAGGTCCGACTGAGGTTACAATGCTGATCAGGAATCTCCTCCAGGTTACACGATACCAAGTTAAAACAAGGGTGGCAATCTGACGAATGATTTTCGATGTTTCGAGTGCTATTCTTCGTAAGAACACTTAAAAAGTGCAACATGTAACATTCCAAAAGTGCATTCCCGTTTCTTTTCAAGTGGAGAGCCTGTCGGCACACGGCGCTTTGCGCAATGCGAAGCGGTTATCGGATGTTTGATGTGGTTTCCTATGGATTCCATAGACGTTTCCCACTTTTTTTCTAAGCGCCGCACATTAATATTTATTTTGCGCGTTTTTCATCAGTTCTGTACCGAGAAAGGCGCAGCGATAACGGCTACATCAAAGGGCAACAGGGCGTGCTAGATACTGCTGAGCACGAGATCCATTTTTTCTATGCTCAGATAACAAGCATTCTTTCTAGTGGCTAGTGGTAACCAACGGCAACAATGATTTTTATCATATGCGCCAAGTTTTTGTTTGTTGTCGCTGTTGTTGTTGTCGTTATCCTTGTCGTTGTCACAGTTGTCGTTCTTGTTGTTGTTGTCGTCGTCGTTGTTGTTGTTGTCGTCATCCTTGTCGTCGTCACAGTTGTCGTTCTTGTTGTTGTTGTCGTCGTCGTTGGCATTGTCGTTGTCGTCGTTGTTGTTGTTGTCGTCATCCTTGTCGTCGTCACAGTTGTCGTTCTTGTTGTTGTTGTCGTCGTCGTTGG
>JAUPMF010055004.1:0-14711 GCA_031471435.1 Stomphia didemon | reverse complement strand
CACCATAGTAAAGAGTTAATATGTACATTTTGTCTGTCCTGTATTCATTTTTTGAAGGAAGGTTCCTCTCCTATGTACATGTATGGCCGTAATTTTGAACGACGGTTTTGTCACAATATCAAATATGACATGGGGGTCCATAATTTATGAAAAAAGCTGTATAATGTAATATAATATAATATAGTTTTTGTCATTGCATTTCAAGATCCGTTGTGTGGCTAGCTCGGGGCGGAATTCATTAATCTCTTAGGAACTAGCTAATAGCTATAGTCATCAGTTTAGTCAAGAGACCATTATGTAATGGTTTCTTGGTTTAGTCTAAGTGCACGCGACAAATGAAAGTAAGTTAGAAACTCATAAAAATAAAACACGCAAATAAAGCTATTTATAACTAAGCAATATATCTCATTTCGATTGAAAAAAAACAATAAAACGCAATATCATTATTTGCATCTGATTTGCAATTCGCCATAACAGTTATTTACTTCAGACTAATTAGCAGTATCTCACTAGATGAGATCGAAATGATCACGAAGATTCAATCACTAAAGTAGACATAATTTTATTCAAAAATTTATAGCCCAGAATAAAACCAAATAACTGGCGAGTAAACTAGTTTATGGACTGCGTCAGTGTGTATCTCTAGATAAGAATATAAATGGCAATTCAAACACCGTATAAAGCCTTTCGTCGGAGTAAAATAAAGTGGAAGGGCTTAGGCTCAAAACTTCATTTTTTTTATACGATGTTTAAATTTTCATTTATCAGTCCTAGAGACAATGATAAAAGTTAGGAAAAATTTGAAATTAAAACGTTCACTATTGTGTGACTTTTGTAAACACTTTGGTTTTGTAATCGTATGTACGACGTATATATTGAGCGTTTAAATATCGACTACTAAACAACGGAGTGAGTGAGTGAGTAAACATTAGCATATCCTGAGCCAATACAATAACGCGTTTCTATGATTTGCATATCCACGACTTAAAAATGATTGAAAATTTTCGAAACAAATGCAACAGAAAAATGTGAAATAATTTTCATACATGTCCTAACTCGGGCTCCCTGTGGTATTGAGATAGTCCTGTAAGCGATGGAGGGAGGGGTGCTTTAGTATGCTAGGTTATGCCAGTTTTTACCATCGTAATAATGTTGCTCTTGTTCGTCGAAAAACTTTCAAATTTTCCTAATATAAATGTTCGTATCTTTCAGGAGATTTTAAATAAAAGTAGATTCTAAAACCGATCGTGATTGGTTGAGATTGGTTGTGGTGTAACCCGGGCCCAGTCTCCAGGAGTATTTGGCCATGTGTTCAGTCCCTTGACCATTCAGTTGCCTCCACGCGTTAATTTGAATTTCTAGTAACTTTCAATTTTCCCCACAGATTTTCTAGAAACCTCTCCCTCTCTTTCTGTAGGACTCTTCTTTAAGGAAGCAGCAATCTTTCTTCTACTTAATATTGCTAAAAACTAGTCTCAGTATGCGGATTTTTGGCGGATTTTTCTTGTATTTGGCGTTGGCTGTGTGTTTGAGTGGTTGGATTCCTCTTGGTTGGGCTGACAAAGAAGACGCTCCTACTGCAGAGGACGCTGCAGCTGACGATGAACCTGAAGCTGAGGTAGAAACTGATGCAGAGGTCCCAGAGGAGAAGGTAAGAGTACTTGTCTTGCAATGCTTGGTTTCAAGCGGATCCTTTCAAACACTTCCTGATTGTACTGACAGGAAAAACCGGTTAAAAAGCCAGCTGAGATCGAGGACTACATACCACCAGTCATTGCTCTAGAACACGAGGATTCGGTCTTCCTGGCTGAACCCTTTGCCGAACCAAGTGTTTTCAATGCTAGGTAGGCAGAATACGCTGTTAGTACTAGGAATGGTACTCAGAACCCTCTGGTCACAAAGTGCAAAAGTTAACCTTTATCACTGTGATCGTGTTGGTTGGCGAATATTTTAACACATCATGAACAAATACGTACAGGAACTGTTTTTCATGTAATTCAAATAACGATTTAAAACTAAAATGAATAAGTTTGAATTGAAATTGATAGAACAGAGAGTTTTATTTATCGTTAGATACTGATCCAAATTTTTCTCTCTGTAAAGCCATGCATGTTTAATTTGTACATGGAATTCGTGACTAACTTATTTACACTTGTTCCATCTTCTCAAAACTTGTCTCTTCTTTCAATAGTCTTGTTTAATCAACACTTCAGTTGATATTGCAGAATGGAAATAATTTTCGAATAATTTTGGACGCCTATTACTATCAATACATAATTTATAAGAGTTTAGTAAAAGTAATATAATGTATGTCATATCCCAAACGTGAACACTGCACATTGATGCTTTATGCAATACCCAGTCCTTTTGATAGCTTGCATCTTTCATTATAATATAAGTATTATTATTACAATTGTTTTGTAGGTGGGTCTCATCTCAAGCCAAAAAGGATGGTGTGGATGAAGCCATAGCTAAATATGATGGTACAGAATGTCTGATTTTACAAGATCTTGACAGAACCTTTAAAAAGAATTTAAGTTCTAAGTCAAGTCACAAAAGAGTATTGAGATCTTGAATATAAAGTAATTACTACTTTCCCAAACCGATGCTGCTGTATGAAGATGGATTTTACAACTGTTTTGTTGTGGGGACAAATAACCATACATGTAGTAGTAGTATTCCAAATTGTCTGTCTAAGATGAGGTTATTGTATCGATTATTGCAACCAGTATTACCTACATTACATTTAAATACTTGTGTTTCTCAATACCTCCTACTTGCCTCTTCTTGTTAAGGTGTTTGGAGTTTTGAGGAACCATTAACTAAGTTATTCAAGGGGGACATTGGTCTTATTCTTAAGGTTAGTTTATTGAGTATACAGGAATATTTCCAATTGTTACATAGATAATTATACATGTTTATAGTTTATTGATATGAGCATGAAGGAAAACACAACCTACATGTACATGTAAGATAAACTACCTAATTGATGTTTCTTAACCAATATTGAACTGTACTCCTCTATCCACTTGTATCTGTTAGTCAAGAGCTAGACATCATGCCATATCTGCAAAGCTTGACAAGAAGTTTGAATTCAAAGACAAACCTTTTATTGTCCAGTGAGTAAAATGTTCAAGTCAGTTTGTTTTCCATTCAGGCTAGATGTTCTGTTGAAATACAAGCAGTACTGTATGCACATGTAGTCACTTATAATGTGATATCGTCATTATTGAACTCTCTGTATATTTCTAATAGATATGAAGTGAAGTTTCAACAAGCTATGGAATGTGGTGGTGCTTACCTGAAGCTGCTTTCTGATGGACAAGGCTTTTCTCCAGTAAGAAACATGTGTACACATGTGGAATTGAATCATGACCAAAAAATACACAAGACTAGTAATTTTTAAGTGGATATTTTTGACTTTTTGTTTACAGGACTCTTTTACAGATAAGAGTTCTTACACCATCATGTTTGGACCTGACAAGTGTGGTGAAGATCGCAAGGTATGCCTAATGCACGATGATTGGAAATTCAATTCAACTGCAGGTGCAGGTGCACCTGTAGATATATTTATCTTAGTGAAAGCCACACCCAAAATGATAATAATCATTAAAAAAATGTGACAATAATTTATGTAAAAAATGTATCTTCTTTTGTTATAGCTACATTTCATTTTCCGTCACAAAAACCCTATAAATGGAACTTTGGAGGAAAAACATGCCAAAAAACCAACTGGGAATTTCGCGGGTGTGTTTGATGGCAAGAAGACCCACCTGTTTACCCTCATTGTTAGACCTGACAACACTTTTGAGGTGCTTGTTGACCAAGAAAGTGTAAGTAAAGGTAGCCTTCTTGAAGACGTGACACCTCCCATCAATCCTCCAAAAGAGATTGAAGACCCAGATGATAAAAAGCCTGAAGAATGGGATGAGAGAGAGAAAATCCCAGACCCTGATGCTGAGAAGCCTGAGGATTGGAATGAGGATGCTCCCCCTAAGATTCCAGATGATAAAGCCAAGGTTTGTTAATGACAAGACTGTGCAGGATTGAATTGAATGATTTGTACTCGAATACCCTTGTAGTCCCAGGTAGTTTTAGTATTGGTTTTGTATTTCTGAGCAGAAACCTGAAGGCTGGTTGAATGATGAACCAGAGTACATACCAGATCCCAATGGTATCAAACCGGATGACTGGGATAATGAGGAAGATGGTGAATGGGAAGCTCCTCAGATTGGTCAGTATTTATAAAGATCAATGTGCACATTACAAAGCAGACTATGATATTCTTGGTTTGTTGTGATATTACACTGTCAATATACTTGCACATAATCTAAATCCATGTGTTTCAGTGTACATGCTATATATAGAGGAACACCATACTATACATACATCGTACTATATTAACATCCTATTTTGTAAATGTAGCATCTATTTGAAGTATTTTTCTATGAAAGATTCTCATTTGCTCACATGTTTTATAGTGGCAGTGTACATGTACATGTACAGTATATCAATAATATTATAACATGTTGATAATCTTCAGCAAATCCCAAGTGTGAGAAGGTTGGCTGTGGAGAATGGAAACCGCCTATGGTTGACAATCCAAACTTTAGGGGGAAATGGTCAGCTCCTCTGATTGGTAATCCGGAATATAAGGTACTAAATTATGAAAATTATTAGAGGTATGGTAATCATTTGGACAACAGGTATACTGGGGACCATAAACTAAGGCTGTTTGGTTGAATGTACATTAGGGTATTTGGAAACCAAGAACCATTCCTAATCCTGGTTACTTTGAAGACACTGAGCCATTCAAGATGACTTCTATAGTAAGTAGTTTACTCTTGTCACAGATGTTACTATGAATGTTATCATGATTACAATCTTCATCAAAGCAGCAGCTATGTTACCTGACAATATGGATGGTTTTTCTCTAGGTTGGCATTGGTTTAGAGCTATGGTCTATGACACCTGAAATTTTGTTTGATAATTTGATCATCACCAATGACAAAAGTGTTGCTGATAAGTGGGCAAAAGAAAGGTAAATACTGTACAGCAATTTACATGTACATAGAAAAGGTGATAAAACGTCCCCCAAAATAGAGCAAGAAAACTAAAAAAAAATGTTTTTTAGCTGGGTGAAAAAGAATGTCAAAGAAACGTATGGTGCTGGTGAAGAGGTAATGACAACTATTAAATACATTGTACTTGTTCTAGATATAGTTCCTTACATGTGTTCAACACAATAGTTTGATTAATTCATTATTATTAGTTTCATATAGATATTTATTAAACCATATTGCTGTTAATTGTAGTTTTGCCCAATGTGTTACAATCAGTTGTGTTTGTTGTATTTTCAGGGAGGTGTCATGAGTGGTCTTCTTGAAGCAACCAATGAACGTCCTTGGCTCTGGGTTCTTTTTGTCATTGTTATCATTCTTCCCTTTGTCTTGATTGCCGCATTCTGTTTCCCTGGTGGAAAGGTTGGTGTTGTAATAGATTGACAGTATCTGTCTACATCTGTGTATATAATCTGTGGTATTTGTTATAGAGTGATTCCTCTAAGAAGAAGACTGATGCACCTACTGAAGACGTTGCAGATGATGAGATCAAGGTACAAGTAATCTCTCATGGTGTGAGGTTCTGGTTATTAACAATGTGCATGTAGATTGGCAATAGATTGGCTGGATAGGAGAGCCACCTTCCACTTGATAACCGAAACAGCTACAGTTCTTGAAATACTAAATTATGTATCGTTAATTAACAATTACTACAGTGTATTGGGAGGATAAACTGTACATGTACATGTATGTTCAAGCTAGATGTACAATGACACTACCTTATCTGATAAGAATCATTATTATTCACTGACAGACTGAAAAGAAAGAAGAGCCAGCAGAGGATGAGGATGAGGTACAGACATAATTAATTATATTGTGCCCCATTAGTTCAAGAATATAATAGAAGCCCTGTAATTAGAATAGAACATTTATAACAGTATTATTACCAACATGAACTGCTAGAACATTGAAGAATCCCAATAATAGATTCACCATTTTCAGTCAGAATAGGAAGGGCTAAGTCACCCAGATAATTTAAAGTTCTTGTTTGTTGACAATCTTAGGAAGAGGAAAAAATGGAAACAGAAGAGCCGGAGGAAAAGGTAATGTGAATTGATTGTGACAGTCTGTAGTACTTTGGTTTTAAGATATCTTTTTGAATGTCTTTCTAAAATTTGTTTCCATGGTAAATAAAGTCGGAGGATGTGGAAAACAAAGAAGAAGAATCCACAAGGTAAAATATTATGTTCACAGTGTGTTACTCAGTGTTGATCCCAGTTAATGAATGTCGCATGCGATCAACACATTTGTTATTGTTGTTTTAGGAGAGTAACCCGTCGGAAAGCCAGAAAAGATAATTGATAATTGTGGGAAGAGCAAACTGGCATCATGCAACAGCAAGACAATCTCTGTATTGCAGTTCCACTGCCTAAAGTACCCTACAGTCCTCTGTTAGGTGTTATCTGGTAGCAAAAAGAACTCAGCCCATCTTTACTTAGCCAGGTTTTGCTTTGGTCTTTTTTTGGAGCATTCCTTACTTGATTAGCATATTTTTTCTTAGCTGTTTCTCGAAGTTTCATTGGTTTAATTTTGAAGAATTACACAGGTAGTCCTGCTATGTCCTCATTGTGCTGGAGAGATTTGTCTCAACTATACTGTAAACGTTTTTATCCTGGAAAAAATCTATACTTCAGGGGAATGTTTTTTTTTACTGTAGTGTAGTTTTCTTTGACTTTCCCCATGGACATATTTGTTCCATTGTGTCAACTGAAAACCAGAAACTGGTTCAAATACTAGTAGTTAATGGTTCTTTTTCGTATATCTACTTCATTTTGAATCTGTAAAATGTGCATACGTGCATCAACTGTCAATTTATACATTAATATTAAAAGTATTGCTGTGTACTACATAAACAAGTTCTCATTTTTCTTTTAGAACTGTAAGCAACATGGTTTAGTAACCCACCCATCAGGCCCACTGCATTACAACTCCCTGGATAACCCAACCATGCTAAATCTCAATACCTAATAACTTCAGAATATTCCAAGAAGCAAAACTATTTAATTCCTAATGATTTAAAAATATGATGCACTTAGCATACCATAGAATACTGGTTATAAGACCTGGGCTTACATAACTTCGTAAGGGTTTTTGGGTGGGCCTATAATCGGCGGGGCTTAAAATAGGGAGGGGAAAAAACGTCTGAAATCTGTCCATTAAAATAAAAATTTTAATCATATTAAAAAATATGCTGCTATTTTACCATCTAATTATTGTTTCCTGTATACGGTACCCGGTATAGAGGGGGTGCATAGTTTCGGGAGAAAATTTCAATTGGCAGACAGGTGGATTTATAATTAGGGGGGGCTTATAACCGGGATTCTACGGTATGCAAGTTGTGTTTGACCTTATTTTATGTGAATAATTACAATTTATTACATACAAAAACTATTAATAATAAATAGCTTTCAATGAAAATGAATGTACATGACACAACCAAGCAAAATACTACATGTTTATAAAGGTACAAAAATGTAAAGCAGAGCTGAACAGTTGCCCTAAATTCCTAGCACTAACTAACCTAATGATGATGCACATGTAACATGTAAAAAATTTCAAATTGTCAACTTTGATGAACAATAACCTCAATCAATGAACCCATAATATAAATATTCTTTCCCTATTCATCATTTATATTTTCTAGGCATTAAAACCATGAAGAGCTTATTGAAATGCCATAAGTTCTAAAATGAGGGCATTAAAAAACTGCCTGTTTAACTTTTAGTTCGGGTCAACTTTTCTTGAGTGGTAATATATGCATCTGTTGAGACAAGAGACAGTATTTAGATCTATACCTTCGTAATTTAATTTATTGGCAACTGACAATAGTCTAGTGCCTGGGGTGGGTCATGGCAATCATCATATTATACCAGTAAATACAGTGCTGTACAAGTAGTTACCTCACTGAAGATTATCCAGTTTGGGCTTTGATGGGTCAATATTCGTATTCTCAGCTCCACAATTTTGGTCATTTTTTTGTCCACTGTGTTCTCCGCGAGTCCATAACTGTCAAATGCCCCTATACCTATATAAGCTGATGAAGGATACTCATTCCTGGAATAGTTTTTTTTTGCTTCAGGCGAGGCGTCTGCTGGCAATCCTGTTAATATTTAGCAGTAAAAAAATATTGATAAAGATTATAATATATATTTTTTTTTTGTAAACCTCACTTTAGTACACAACATGTTGTATAATGAACACATTTCAGTTGTGTGTTTCTAACCTGGTAATCTAGAAGCCATTTTTCTTGATTCCTCTGTCAACACTTCTACTGTGGCATTGAGCAAAACATCTCCTGGGTGTTCGTTGTTACCAGACTTGAAGCGAAATCTGTGGACATGTGACAAATTAAGCATGGCAAAATGAGGAACTGGACATTATGTGAAGAGACATCAAATAACTTTCATTGTAATACTTACGATTGAATGCTGATTGGCTCATCAAATATGATGCGTATGACATCCCCCATGTGTGGTGGGTAACACCAAAAATATGTCTGCCCTGTATAAGCTCTACTAATTGTAAACTTTTGGTAGTTTTCTAGTGTGGTGATAGCTTGAGCCTTAGGGTTCAAATGAGCTTGGAACAAAGGTGCCTTCTTAAAATCTTTGTCCTAAAAAAGAAGAGAGAACCATTTGATTCGCATATCATTGTCATCCAGTTATTAATCTTCATTGGCTTACAATCAAGTTTTGTTTTTTTCCTTTCAATGAAGATTCCTTTCCTACATGCTGAAATAAAGAAGGCTTGAAACGTATTCTCAACAGCCTTTTCTCTCTGTTACAGTGAGCCTGAAATATAACAAACAAAATCTCAGTTTACAAACACAAGCAAGCTGATACATGTTGGAATACATTGGGAAAAAACATGATGCCACAAGTACCACATCTTTCTCAGGGTTGCAGACTTTGACCCACAGTATATGATCCATAAGCCAGTCTACAGGCTTATCCTTGAAGAACAGTAGAAAGAATTCAATCAACGTGGAGAGGTCAGAAGTGCGGAACAGCTTGCCTGAGATGTAATAAGATAAAATGCATAAAATACAGACAGACACAATTAGCATCAATTTGACTATACAAACTGAATATATGTAGCAATGTACTGTACCTATAAAGCCTAGAGATGAAAATTCCAACATGAACCAGCGGTTGCTGTCTTGCTGGAGAGCAAAGGTCTTGATTGTGTTGGAGTAAGATGGAGTGGCAACAATGTCATCCTCGAGCTGTAAAAAAATCATGAAAATTACATGTAGGGCTGGCAATCAATGTCATCAAATTATTCACTTAGGCTGGATTTTACCTGGACATAAAACCTTGCTTTCTTTTGACAATACATCATTAGGAAACAGAAATCTAGATTTTGTTTGGTTCTCCATCTGTGTCAAAATAGAATATATCTATAAATTATATTTAAATGTGATTTTATTTATTTGGATTATATCATTTATTGTAACAGGGCTTACTTTAAAATAGTATTGTCACAGATTAATTAACCCTTCTCACCTTACTCTTTCTTTGGAATCTCCAAATGTTAGAGGCAAGTTATCAAGGTCAGGGTAAAAGGTTTTGTGAGGTGCAACTACCTCAATAAGGCCTGCTTCTACATCGACAGGGAATCTGCTCAACAAATACATGATGAATACTTTATTTAGTACTGCATGTACCACAACCAACACATGTACATGTACAATAATTAATATAATCATAACCATACACTATAACCTATTTACCTTTTTTGTATTGTATTTGAAATTGCATTGGAAAAATCAGAATTTGTCTTGAAAAATAAAATAAAATCAGTCAAAATATGGAATAATGATATAACCACATATATCTACAACTGCACATCAATGTCTTACCTCTCCTATAAACACTACAATGACAGTGTCATCTTTGTCTTGCTGAGACATTCCCTCAAGTAAAGACGATATTGTATTCAGCAAGTATGAAGACTTCTGTCGCTTGATTGTAGGAATTCCAAATACCAGTGAAACTAATATTTAAAATAACAACAACAATATTTATTATCAGGCATTGATTGACTGCCTAGAGTTTCTTGCTTCTTACCTTCAATAGTTTATCCACTTACCTCCAATTCTATCTTTGCTAACTTGTAGAGATGGTATAAGACTGTGAGGGTGATTCATTAAATGAGGCATCAAATGGTAAATACTTGGCAGATTCAATGCAGAACTGCCTGACACCAAAGGTGATACAACCTGACTACTATTCATGCCCTTTGAGATAGTTCTTGATTTACTTGATAATAGTTTTGCTAATTGTGCTTGTAATGAAATAAGTTCTTGAGATCTGGCTGAATTTTGAAATTCTGCATCTCGTAATCTTTCTTTTAGTGTTTGAAGTCTTTGAACTAGAACAGGATCAATTGAAAATACAGGTTTGGCAAAGTGACCTGCAAAAAATCAAAGAAATACAAATTTATCCATGGATTATAGAAGGTAATGAATTGAAATTATAATAAAAATGATGATGATAAAACAATGCATTTAAAATCTTATTGCTGTTGAAAATAAAAGATCATACAAGGATAACACTACTGAATACCAAGCTCAAGCCACACTCACAACCTAAGTGTTTTATGGTTGTTGTACTATAAATAAGTTAAACATTGTACATATTTTGGTCTTCATTTTAAACTACTGTACCTAATACTTGTGGAATTTGTACATATGTTCAGGTATATATTACAATATTTGTTAATTACTTGGCTTTCCCAGCAGCATACATTTTTTTTAAAGCCTAGAAAACCTTATCAACATTAACCCTATCAAATATATATTACTTTTCAGGCCTGAAAGGTCTTTTGGGGCTTTATAGAAAACAAACCCCAATTTATTTGGAGATAGGTAGGAAAGTGCTAGCTCTTATTTAACAAATGTACTTTAATGTACTTCAAAGCTAATGAAAATAACTGTTTTGTTTTTTGTTGATAAATGACATTTTAGATAAGTTTTGTAACACTGAACTGAAGTTTTAAACAATGAGTAAATGGAAACCTTTGTGTTTTCAAAGTCTTGTGGAATGTAAAGCTGTGATGTTGATATTTATAAAAACAATTTGACTAGTCTTCTATAACAACCACCAGGCACTTCAGTGTTAATTACAAAGCTCCGGCCATTAGATTGTCATTCCGTGTGGGTAATAGCAGACCACTAATGACCACATCTATACCTACATCGAAGTGGCAGCCTAAACGATTGGTGATCTCAACTGTACTAACAAGTTCTCAACTGACAACAATTGCATCAATATATATGTATATAAACAATGAAACATGGAAATTGTCATCTGATCTTAAAGTTCAAATAAAAAAATATGGTATTTCAAAGATTTAAAAATAAAATGTTACTTTTAATCTTGAGGTTTTTTCTTTAAAAATATAATAATGGTATCATTAATTATAAATGATATTTTCGGGTTTCCATAATAACACTGCAATGTTTAATTCTTTATGTGGTCCGTTCCCAGCGAATAATTTATGCATCTGACCCAAAGCTAAGTTAGTTTTATTCTTCGTTCCATTCGAAACCCGGTAATATTTTTCAACCATTCAGGCACGAGTTGTGATATACAAGATTTTCTGGAATTTCCGTCTTGACGGTCAAAACTATAAATGCGCAAGAACATGCAACAACAACTCTAATTGAGCATGAATCTCGCTCAATCTATTAGTTTAGCAGTGGAGATTGCACTCAGTATTTTAATATTATTTTGCATGTCTATCAAAATGAAGCAGTGAAGATTGCTCTCAGCATTTCGATGTTAGTTTGCCAATATTGGCCCTAGTTATTATAACTGTGTACATCATGCACGTAAAGCAACATTATGCTAGGTCAATATTTTCGTGGATATCAAAATTTAGGTTTGACATTTATTAACAACAGCCTCATAGAAAAATGCCCATTGTCGTATTAATAGCTGGTAATATTCTGTCTTTAGATGACCCAAATCTAGAAGAGTAACTTATAAGGAAACCAATATAAAATAAATTTGCCTTTTGTCCATGGATCTATCTATAAACTTTGAAGATGCACTATAATATAAAAAGAACTCTCGTGCTATATACAGCCACGTGACTGCGTGTCATTGACTGGTGTAGACCACCAAATGCATTTAAACAGATTAAGATGTGAAACTGAATATGAGCTGATATTCTTATCTACAACAAAGGTTGGTATGTTAAACAGTCGATGTTACCTTGCCTCTCCTCTTGGATGATGTGATACATGAGAGGGCTGAACGCGACGACGGCCAGGATGAATATTCGGTTTCTTCTAAGGCCAAATCTAAACATGGTTATAGTTCTGAAACGGAGAGCCAAGACAGAATCTCGATAAACTACATTGTAATACGGAATACAGCTGAAGCCATCTGACCGGACAAACCGACCTGAGGAAAGGAAGACATGACGAGAGCTATTGGAGAAGACTGGGAACTAGTAGCCCCAGACTCCCAGGAACTGTGGCAAGCTATACGCAGTAATGACAGCAGGTGCATGCTGTGGCTATAAAAACAAATACAACGCCACTGCATCTCCAGTCTTTCAATTAAGTAAAGAACGGATGCAAATAATGTAGATAGCGAAGATATCAAGTTTTTTTCAATTATATATATATGGGTACCAGGAGCCTGTGGGTACTTGACAAGTCGGTTTGGATGTTAGAAAAGGTTCAATGATGTTTTTGCTTCTTGTTTACATTAATTGATATGGAATAAGATTGGTTTCATAAGCCGCCATTTGTTCAGTGCTAATATGTTTCCAAATGAAATCCCAATGCCCGATAGTTGGCCAATATGGTTAACCGCAAAGCAATCAACAGTAATAGGTGGTACAGAGTGTTGCAAATTACTATTTTCATTCATATTTTAGTAGACAACTAATGAAAAATGTTGTAGTGGCAGACAGTTGCACAGCAACCGGGTAGCTAGCGCATCATTTTCACCAAGAAACAAGTAATCTCTAAAAAAGGTTTTAGTTTACCGCCAGCAAATATTTTAATTGTAAATGCAGAGTTGCAATATATATTTAAAAAATGTTCTTGACTGAAACAAGTAAACCCATTCATGGTCTAAAGTCATTCCTATTCAGGGAGGCTGATGAAAAATAGGTTATGAGAATTCAAGCCTTTATTCGGTCGTGCACACCAAGAATAAATGAGGACTTTTTTAGCAATACTTCATTTATATCAGCCACCGAAAAAAATAAAACAACCGGACGAATTAATTTCCGCTGCTTTGCTTTTTCAAACAAAATTAAAACCATGATTAATATATTACAAAGTCTTCGTTTAGACGCACACAGCGTCAAGAAAACTAGCGTGGCTGGAAATGCTAAACTGCCAAACTAAACACTATTTGATCTGTTAGCCAAGATGTGAAACACTCAATTTGTATTCTATTTTACCGGATAAAACACTTCAAAGCTTTTGCGCTTCATATGCTCCAGTAAAAACGAGAAAACGCCTCTATCATCAAATAATATTCCTATAAAATTTTGGAATGAGATCATGTGAGGGGTCAGTGCATGCTCAGTTGCTGGGTGTTGCAGCAGTTCCCCAAACAAACAAACCAACTGAAACCAACTTTATTATCTCCTTTCCGCCGATCAAACAAGCAAAATGGCAGAGGGAGACTGGAAACGGTAGAAACGCTCAAAACTCGACGCAAAGATAAGCATTGACGCCAGCACTAAAAAATCCATTTTTCTTGATCGTTTGCATTTGACGCATACCTTGTGTGCTTGTTCTTGCCTGTGTTTGTGCTTGCGTCGCTGGTGAAATCAAATCGTACAGAGATATACCACTGGTATACGAAATTGCTACAAGAATTCAACCGCGTATAAATAACCATTCGTTTGTACCGGCGAAAGCAGCTATAATTGTTTGGAAGAAAAAACAGTTTTGATTGACTAGTGTATAGCGATAGTGAACCACTTACCGAGTATACTGACAACTACGAATACAACTATGGCTCTATCCCGTGATCCTATCCCGTTTGTCCGTCAACTGCTGCTTGACTGAATTGCCGTGGTATTTATTGCTGCTGTATACGATCCAGTATCTTTGGAAAACATCAATCATCAAGCCACCGAAAATTCGTTTTGTTATGATTTCATTAAAAAACACCAGACGGCCAGTTTGTTTAAGTTTAAAATTTAAATCAGCCTTTGCCGGCAGTGCTTGAAACAATGGCTTTATTACCGACATTGCTGAACAGATGGTGGGTCGCCATGGCAATATCGCGATGGTTTTCCCCATGTCACTCTCATCATTCTCAGCAAGTTGTGGTAGAGATGATGATTACCAACAAATAGAAAAGAAAAAGGAAATATACAATAATCAAATGTGCTGCGCAAGACTTCGATCTTCTCATGAGCCGAACCTAATATCATTTAGATCGAAATAATTCCGACTGTTGATTCAGACGTCGTCAAACCTCTGTTTAATGTCCTTTAGGGACAGAATTGGTTTGTAAAAATTTAATTAATCAAAATAATTACTCGGGCCCAAAGGAAGCCCGAGTATTAAAAAGGGCTTTCATGTTGTTTTCCTCCGTTTTTTCCGTCGGT
>JAUPMF010054893.1:0-14717 GCA_031471435.1 Stomphia didemon | reverse complement strand
TATTGGTAAATAACGACGCGTCTACGAATTTCCCGCCGAATTTCCGAACATGCGCAGTGCGTTTTTCACCCGTGTCGTGACAGCCAGTGTCATTCCACAGAGCATTTGCGACTCACAACAACTTGTAACTCAAGATATTATAAGAAAACAAAATAGAACGTAAATATATAAAGTAAAGAAACCCTGACAGAAGGATTTCTTTTAATTTATCACAGGCCAGCCTTATATCTTATTTTTTCTTGAGTAATGAGTACTTGTAAGTTATGAGCACTTTGTGAAATGGCACCCAGACTGAGGCAATCTGTATTATACTGTCAGAAGACAATGGTAGAATCTTTGCCAGTGGGAAACGAGTTGCTCCACAGTATGGCTAATATAATTACAGGAATTAGAGAAGACAGTTTTGATGGAAGCGTGCTAATAAATTCTTTGATTTGCTGTCTTTAAAGTCAATGTCATCTACATATACATATGACATATATATGTTCTCTCTTTTTCAACATTTTTTCCTATTCTCACATTAACAGTATAGATAACAAGTAACACTGTTAAGATGAAAATTGAATTAAAATAAACTACGGTGATGGCAGAACCTTAACTTACGGCAAGCAGAATATTACTGTAGTTATAGGTTCTAGCACGTGATTATTGTATCTAAAGTTACCTTTAGTATAGGTTATGAGAGAGGTAACAGCAATGCTAATTTTCAAGTGTATTGCCCAAGTTTTAACAAGCTTGGGTAACTAATTGAAGGAACCAGTGCAAGAGCATCATAAGTGATTTTGATCAACATTGAACTTCTCCCAATGCAATCTTCCAGTTCCTTATACAAGGGTTGGGAGAATTTCACATTCAATCAAAGTCACATATTCTGTTCTTGCACTGACTCTTTAAATTTCTATATTATTATCATCAAACTGTTGACAATAAAATATAGCTTTCTTAAAACTAGGCAATGCTATCTTGAATAAAACATTTAAATTGCATGAAAGGATTGAGTAACTTGCAATAGGGTCAAAAAGCATATAAAATAGTATTTCGCCAGTTTGCAAGGTATCTGGTTCTTAATTGATATAAAAGTATGTCTGATTTTTGTTCAATCTCGGTTACCTACATTTAGCACAAACAGATGAAATAAGTTGCCAGCAATCAAAATAGTCAAATCAAGTTTTAATGAAATCTTGCAGTGCAACTTGGAAACTGTGCAACTTTGAACCTCTTTATAAAAGTCATTTTACTGAAAGAAATGAGCAACCAAATGTAGCCATTTCCTTGACGTCAAGACCAACCGATCTAGCCTTTAAGTTATTGGTGCAAAAGCAGCGCAGATTAAATTTCGACTGTGACAACACTATCATCACAGTCATGTAAAATGTGTATTATCACCTTACCTCTAAGAACTGTTATAAATCAACCGATTCAAACTAGATAATACCAATAATAATATTATGGCCCACTAATACAATAAACCGACATTAACTTGACACATTGGTAGGTGGGATAATTTACACAATACTGTTTGCGTATATGTATATATATAATTTATATATATGTGTGCGTTTGGATAATTATATATATGTGCGATAACAATTAATTACATAAATTTTGGCTTTTTTACAACTGTCCTATACATGACTATCGCAATGTACATATTACTTTAAATAATTATTGTTAGAGATTCCTTCATAATCTTATTCGACCAACACTTCACAATCAACACCATACTACAGAACACCACTTAATCGATACTGGGAACCATACACTTAACGTTCATTTTCTATAAACCATTTACTTTGAAAACTATGAATGCACGAGTGACTATTGTTAGCTTTGTGGAACCTATCTTTAAAATCAAATCATTAACTATAACTCTGGTGACTAAGAATACTATATTCACATATTTAATTATAAACAAAGAAATGCTTTGTAAAAGCACTCTTTGAAATCTGTTGAGGACATAATGATGACACTCCAGCTTATAGCAATGGAGAATCAAGTACTATTGAACTTGTTAATTTACGATGTTCTACATTGTGCACATATCCATGCACAAGTAAAAACTTTTTTTTTCAAGCTTTTCAAGCTCACTTGCAAAAAAGATAGAGTTGTTTTCTTTGCTTATATATATGTTGCCAGGATTTCTGGAACAGTGTCAAACATTTGAAATAGTACTAATCGAGAGAGAAGGAAAGAGGAAAGTGAAACACAAGGGTGAAAGGGGAAAAACAGAAAGTGGAGTCAGATGTACAACTTGTTTAAAACGAATTCCACACAAAACTCTGAAAACATAAAAATTGTGAAACTATAAGGGACATAATGTAAGTTAGACTTACATGTCTTCCCAATGCTTTCATTCTATGGCAATGCTACTAGATTTTATGAAACTTGAATACCAAATCTTGTATTGACTGCAAGCCCACCATCGCTGATCTCGCTGCCAATGCTTTCTGTGCTGCATAGATCATCCGATTCTCCACTCGCATAACCCGTTTCTTCATCATTTTCCACGTCTATCTCTTCACTTGTTGTCGAGTCTCCTTCCGAGTTTCTTGGTCTCTTTAGTTCATTTCCTCCTTTAAGGAGTAATAGTTTTCGCTGCAATAACATTTGCTCTTGGGCTAACTTTCTCTTGTTTTCAATTGCCTCTTTTTCAGAAGTTTGTAAAACCTAAACAAGAACACAAGAAAAATAATTAGAATGTAGCTGGGATGATTTCTAACTGTGCCAAGCCATATTTATTATTGAGAAATCAGTAGTCTAATTAGTTTGTGGCTTAATATGAAAAGCAATACAAAACTTATTTTAGAATGTCATTAACTTTCGCAAAACAAAAATTCATCAATGCGTCCCAAAACATATAATTATAACATGTTCCTAAGCACACACCTCAAAAATTAAAATATTGTGGGTATTGTACATGTAGACCAAAGTGATAAACAAATATGTGTACTTTTATTAAAAAATTAGAAGTCGAGTGTTAAAAACGTCTGGTTCCAAAGAAAACACATTCAAAGAAGTGACAGAGGCGTACACACTGTAAAACAAAAAATAACAAAAGAAACTACACAAAAGATGCTTGAAACTTTAGATTCAGGTGGGTCAAAAACATTTTTCAAAAGAAAAACATAATGTGTACACATAATGTACATATAAAACGTACACAATTCAACAGAATTACATGTTTTCAAAAAAGTAATTTATTTTTGGAAAGCAGTTTTAAAAATAGCCTCTAGTTCTGAGCCATTCCAAGCACCTGCTCTAGTTACCAACAAAGGACAAGTACAAATTATAATACCATTTGCACCTGTAGTTTTATTGAGGTATGAGATTGGTTAGCTAAAAAACAATCCATGGAACAAAGAGAGAAAAACAGCAGGGACCAAGTCTCACACCGTTGTGAGAAAAATCTTGCTAGACAAATCACATGTTTTTTACTCAAAACCACTAAGAGTAACACTTGGAGCAAAATCCTCAATGTGAAAACACATTTACTAGAATTGTTCATCAGATTTTGTTAATAAAATCTTATCAGGAAAGTGCAATATTTGTATTTATTTTAGAAGCACTGAAAAAACAAAAAAAATGCTAATTTATTTTTTCACTGGATTTACATGTTTTTTTAGCTTTCTTTACAGTACACAACGAGTACTTGTTACTTCTCACAAATATAGGAGTGGTTCATAATAATTAGATTTAGCACTAGAGAAAGGTCCCTCAAGTTTGAACAAGCTAAATAATTAGGATGGCAATTAAATAAATAAATTTGGGAAGTTATTTTTTCTATTGAAACAACATAGCCCAAACAGGCCACAGGGCATGGGGACAATGTCTCCTCAGAATCCAAGCAACATGTTCAAGTCAAACAAGAATGTAGATTTAAATAAAGATATGTAGACCTAATGTCATAGACTTCATTGTCACAAATATATACAAGACATTTCCAATGCACTGCAAGTCATAACTGGTAGAGAAAAGAAAAACTCTTCAGGATCCTGCTATATCGATAGGAATCAATTGTGTTCTGGCATTGCCATGGCTAGGAGGCTTGTCTGCTCTTCTAAACATCTTTCATTAGATCTAATTACTAATTCTGATGAGAGACAGCACCTGTGCAATGGTCAAGGTAGCAGTAATTATACCCAAGTATAAACAACATGAAATTTATCCTAAAAACTCATCTAGATGAAGGATTCGTCTGCTATTTAATTAGAAGCTGGAAAAGGCATCTAGGGAATGGCAGACATTTCGTAAACATGGCCAGACAAAGCATTTTTCGTTTCGGAACACTGAGGTTTAGAGCTGCTTGGTGGCTTCCATTGTGGTGTGGTGTGGTTATTGTAACAGGTTGTTTCAAACAACCCAACATCTGCTATTAGTGGCTTACTGATTCCTTCTTATCTTTCCTCCTGTTAAATTCTATATCTGAAACCGATGTATTCCAAAACACCTCTATTACGCTCTCTAAATATTCCTAACGTTGAGAAAATGAAGAAAGGAAGCACATGCTAAGCTAGCTAAAGTAGAGGACGCTCCTATTTATACGTTTAATGATACACATTATCACGCTAATACTCAAACTACCTTTATATATTGTTGGGCACTCTGTAACAGAGCTAATGTCGTAGCTTTTTGGTGTTCTGGAGGAGAAGGAACAAGATCCTTCAGGAGTTCCAAGCAGTCCCGCAAATGTGCTCGCCTTGAAACAATGACAAAACACAAGTATTAATTTTCAAGGTCTTTGTTCCGAACGTTTCTCTGGTTACATTATTTTGCAACAAGCTTAACATCGGTTTCCCATCACTATAACTACTAACAGAGAATAACATAACACGTACAATAGTTCTCCGATTTATTACACCTAAAAAATGCATTCAAATTGTCCAAAGAATGGACAATGGTGTCAAAATGACTCGTGTCCCAAATCGTGGTTTTCAAGTCCTTTTGTGAAGTTCCTTTGTAATTTTTTCAGCAATCACAAATGATGACCACAGAACCAGTCAAGCAAAATATTTGCTTGCTGTTGTATTCATATTTTTTCGTTGACGAAACAAATGCAATCAGACAGGTACCCAAACCCAATTATCACAGCCGAATCATCTTGACAATTCGCTGAGTTGCCCCGTTTTGAAAAATCAAAACACGAGATTTTCACGGACAGCAGAAAAATAAACAACCGTAAAACATTCTATGTGTATGGATCTACTGAAAATAAGCAGGATTTTATTGATGGAGATAAAAACACGCGCGTGTTGAACAATGTGCGCTACGGTCCTAAAAAAGATCGCACGTGTGTTATGTTGTTATGGTCAGCCACGTGGCAAATCGCGCGAAAATATATCCCGTGTCAAACTGCTAAAACCATTACAGGGTATAATTCCTTTAACAGGTTGCCTTGCTTTGAAATTATTCCCAAACTGAAATTATCAAATACATCCCGTGGTATCGTTTAGAGCTCAAGAAATTATAAGACCTACCGGTTTTTTTCCAGCTGGTTATGTGTTGTTCGGCTGGTGGTGAGAGGAGAGAGAAGAGAGAAAGTTAGAAAAAGGTTTTCGGTTAATTACGACACTCGAGTACGACAAAAAATCACAGATCTTTTTATCAAAATGGAAAAACCACAGAACTAATAACTGATTTGAACCATGAAAGAGCACAATTCTGTCTCACAACGTTGGAGGCTTTGACATGAACGACGAGTGTAAACGCGTGCTCGGATTGCGTTTGTTGTGATATTTTTTTATGAAACATAGATGAGCGCCGAGTTCGCTCACACGAAACGCCTGAACCCCACTTTACGGACATTAGCCAGTGTTGGAGATTCTGTGACCTACTAAAATGGCTCAACTGAAACATGAAGTTCCTGTTTGGTGGCTAAAATAAGCCTTGAGGACTTGTACAAAAAATTTTGCAAGGGGAAATACCCAGAGAGGTCTTGAAACTGACAAAGAAGCGATGTTGTTGGCAGTATGTAAATTACATACTCCTCAGTTTCAAAACTGAACGTAGCAAATTCTCTTGTCCTCTGAGGCAATTTGAACAACATGCAAGGCTGGTGCTCTTTCTGTCTTTATAGTTTATCAAAGTGGACCGTTAACATGGCCTTCTTCGGTTGTGTACACAAAAGTACCTTGGACAGCAAGCTAGCCAGGCGCCATAATTTCAAACATTGGCCCTTGTCAAAACCTGCACTTCTCGAACCAAAAGACCAGTTTGCGCTCATCTTTCTGACCATGAAAGGTTGCAAAAGCCTTCGATAATCACTTACCTATAACTTGGAGACCTTCTTGAAGATTTTTTGACCATTTTGATGGAAGGAGAGGTCCGTTTCTTGGCTAAAGTTGGGCGGAAAAGGGATATAAATGGGGCGTGAGAACGGCATGTGCCACGAAAAATCCGCGATAGCTCAATGTCCTTACCTTCATCTCTTTTCTCAAGGATTTTAGCAGCTTCCAGTAGTTGCTCGATGTTGTTCATCATGGTTTTAGTAGAAAAAATTCCCTTAAACCAGCGAAATGGCCGAAAGAAAAATTATTGCCGAGCGCTTTCCAGATCGTAAATACTGTTGATGTGAAAATGAAAACAACAGCTTGTCACGCGCTAGACGTCATGGAAATCATACGTCGCCTACACCGATCCGATTGGCTAAAACACAAAAGAATGTGTCACGAGGGACGAAAAAGATAATTTTTAGCCAATCAGAATCAAGGTTTATTATACGTGTGAGCCCACATGTGCAGTTTGGTGTTCCACATGGACAGAGAACCGATTTGATGCAAATAATAAACGAACGAATTAACCTCATATTTTAAATGCTTGGAGATTGTCATCATCCGAATGTTGGTTTATATTTTCCGTTCTGCGAACCTGGCTGGTTTTGGGAAGTGTTTTGAAGATTTTTATATATCACATGTCGTATGAATTTTGACAGCTTGTTGAAAGATTTGTACATCTTTTTCGTCACCATGGACATCAAATCCAAGCCATACGAAGAACAATTAGTTATTTTTGCTGATCTGCATTTATGAGGATACAGGACCAGGCTTGCCCGCCACTGTGTGCACGTAGGCGGTGTACGTTCGTCACTGTCTGCCTATCATCGGACAAGGTCATGATTATATTGTCCGAGACCGTCTCTTTCAAATCACCCATTCTTATATCGTCACCAAAGGCGTTAGTTTAGTCCCAGACGGCTGAAACAGCTAAAGCACTATATAAAAGCGCCTAATGTTCTGTAAAAGACTTCAATTATGCAGTATCACACACATGTAGTTTCTCAGACACCTACATCGCACCTCTAATAAAATATAGATATGTACAATTGTAAACAAAACTCAAAGCGTACTTTCCTGTTAGACAATGGCAAATTTTACACGACTTTTCTTTCGTTCTGTATCCCTGTTGTCTGATCGCGGACTAGTTTGTGCATGTGCACATACACGCAATTGCATATCAGATATGTAAATGATTATGTTTCTTTGACACGCACGGTATATATATATCTGTGTTTTTCTAACCAAGCTCCTCACTTTGGCATAAGTAACGACTAGCTACAGACGTTCCAACTGTTAACTGTTAACTGAGTTTCCAAATATAATTTTAACCAAAACAAATTTCAATTCGTGATACAGTGCTAATCTATGTTGATTGGGTATTCAGATTTCTATCTTATATCTGTTTCGACATGCCCGGGTTAGCACTCACGAGTTACTGCTAATTATACAGTTATTCCGGTCCTCCAAAAACATTATTACTTCTAATCTCTAACAAAACTCCTCCAACTCTCTCTGTCGTCACCCGTAAACTCGCACATACGTACAAAAATTGTACAGTACAATTCGGATATATTGTTCGTATGATCGTATAAACGTTCAGTTATACCACGGTCGTGGTTTTGTCGGAACGCGATGATCGGATCACTGCTCGTTGCTAGGATTGTTTAGACACCTATCAATATCATCTTACAGCCATACTGTTGACACGTTATTACCTTTAAAGTCTATCTTTCGGATTCGCCATAAAAATAAACAACGAACCAAAATACATTGCCCGTTCTTGATTCTTCTATATGATTAAAACCATGAACGCGTGACCCACCAGATTGCCTCCCATTGCGTCTGTTTCTTCGAAATAAATTCAGAATGGCCCTTTCCTCCCCTTTTTTGTTATTTCTTCCCTCCCCTCTTTATTATTTCTTTCTTTATTCCTTTCAACAACTTAGAATTTTATAACGGACTCGACATCCGTTTTGTCCCCTTTCTTCCATAGTTGCCATGTAAGGACTTGAGACTTGAGACAATGCTCGATCTTCCGTGTAGATGCGGCCCCCCGTCGTAACAATAAGAGTCTAGTTGAATTCGACATGTATGGCAGTGTTTCGTCTAGCAAAACAACGGCCGATTCGACCGCATTTGGGATGTTTATTCAAGGCCGAAGCTCGCCTTTCTAGATTTTTCTCTCAAACTTGAAGCAGACCTAGTCTTATCTTGTTTAAATGGTACAGAATATTCCCCGGAGCGAGTCACATGCCGGGTTAATCCGAAGTAAGCCAGATCAGTTGATCAGTTTTGAAATGTTCAACTAGTACACTCAATATTTCGAATAACAGTCAAAGAAGTTGAAGTGCGTGATCAGTTTAGACCTTTTATTTGGTGTCTTTTTTCTATGATATTTTTATATTCGTAGGAGCATTTTAAACTGGTCTATTAAGAAATGTGTCAAAGACACCTATAGGTCACAAAGTCAAGTACAATTTACAGCAGTTATTAATAAAACCAACATGTTTTTTTGTACAAAACTATAGGACGATTATTTACAATAATTTTCAATTGAGGATTTTCATAGTTCAATTTGAATTAGCACACTAAATTTAATTCTTAATATCTTAATTTAGGTGAGAACAAATACATTTTTTATACCTTGCGCTTGCGTTTGCGCTTGTGTTTATCGTTGCGCTGGACGGTTTTCACGATAGTTCCTGTTGGTCTTCAGTCAGCTGTAGAGTATAATCTCACTGATAGTGTTGTCTTGTCAATTTATACTTGTAATATCTTTGTTTGCCCGGAAATCGAGTGAGAAATATCAGATAAATGCCGAAACCTTTCTTCCTCAACGTCAATTGCTTAATAGCCAAATGAAATTGCGAAATGTTGAAGCGGAAGTTTGGGCTGTGGAAAGTTGGGTGCTTTAATTTTTTCTGTTTTTTTCTAGACTAAATTAAGTTGTCTGCCGGGATTCCTGTGGAACTTTGGTCACCACAGGTAACCCAACATTATCTATTTCCGAAAGAGTCTGGGACTAGAATAACAGACGAACAACATTCAAAACGCGGTAAATTTTGAACTCCTTTCAACGCGATCCTAAGAACACTTTTGCCTGATTCTTTCTAAATCAGACGATATTGGGTACTACAATAGTGTGTTATTGTTACATGGGAATCGTACTGATGGATAGATTTCTATTTGAATTTGATTTGGGGATCGGAGACTAGGTATGGCAAATCCTCCAAAGATTCGAAATTATGAAGATCTGGTAAGATTTCACGGAATAAAACCGAACTTCAGTAAACTTAACACATTACCTGAATAACATGTAACTTAACAAGTTCTTATCATGATTTCGCTTGTTTTCAAGACTTTGCTTACATTTATTTGGAAGTATCTTTGTGAAGGATCATGGGAAGGGATGGGTACACCTCTATCTATATCTATTGATATGTTTGTCTCACCAGAGATTCAAGTTCATCAGAGGCTTGACCAGTCACGAGCATCAGCAGCGTCGTCATCAGTTTCTTAAGCAGGCTGCTGAGTGGACGTCTAAAGCTATTGTTTCTCTCTCGTTGACGGAAGAGCCAATCAGATCAGCAAAGCAAGCCACGCAGCTTGAGGGGGTATGCTAACATCAAAAAAATAACTAGCATTTATACATAGTTTAAATCACTACAACACTGAGGTGAAGTATTGAATTGCAATTCAACAATTAATATACAATCCTCTGCAAGTCAATCTGAATTTACTCGCAAATTTGAACCTTTGATGTCGTCAGTGAAAAACGCGCCTGTGCTATAGTGCCTATCTGTCGATTTGATGAAGAATGACAAAGAAACCCAGCTTGCATTTTTAGAGTTCCACAGGAAACCTGACTAAAAATTAGCTATTATTTCTGGTTCTTTGGCTGTGTTTTTGAAGACTAAATGCACCTAAATGCAACTAAAATAAAGTTATTATCTATTATCAATATTATCGATATAATAGTTCTTAATTACCTTTATTGACTTTTCAATTTTGTGACTTTGATATAATGGCTTTCTTTCAGGTTGGAGCAACTATCAGAGCACGTCTTAATAAGATTCAATCTGACAAAAGTATAAAAAGTGACCCTCCCAAACCTGGTAATTAAAACTTACTACAGTATCATGTATCTTTATCTATCTAATTATTTGGTGTACAACTTTATATGGCTCATTCTTTTATGTAATACTTATTCACAGGTCAGCATACAAGCACTGGGTCTGGACTTCTAGTCGCCTTGTTGAATGAAAGTGAAGCAATTGTGTGAGTGATCATGCATATACATTCGTACATGTACAATAAAAATGTAATCAAGGAACTGTGTTGGTCTACCGCACTGGTTATATGCAGCCTATAACTCATTGCCCTGATTCACATAACAAAATATGAGAGTGGGGATAAGAATTAGTTTTATTAGCATGACGTACAGGTTAACACAGAGTTATGTGATAAAGCTGGGCTAAACAAAGTCAACTAATTGAATAAGAATACAATGAGAATACACATTGTACTCAAGTCTTATTATAATCCTCACGATGCTAATTTTATAGTTATCTTTCCCAGTATTTCTGATGGTGGAAAACCATTAGTACCAGAGCCAGATTTAAAAGAAGCCTGCCTGTCTATATGTGAGGAAAAGTTCAACAAGACTCAACCTTCTGTAGATGGAACACCAGGTGATTGGTTTTACTCTGTAAAGAGGATGCGATAGTGTAAAAGTGCATTAACTGTTGGTGTGTTTGTGTTAGTGCTTTGTCCTGCTTGGTGGAGGATTAACGTCTTGATCAGCAGAGGATATGTCAAGAAACGCACCAGAGGTAAGAGAGTTGCCATTGCCATAATCTATGTCCGTTATTTCCATGTTAAAATGATATCTGGTTCAACAACAGGAAAGCAAGCTGTTTTTGAACTTCTTCCAGAAGGGGAACAGATTGCAAAAAGACTACGAGGTCAGCTATACTATTCTTTGAATCTTTTTATGTAGATGACATAATGATGAAACCTTTGGTCTTTACAGGAACACACCTCCCTCCTGTCCGAATCCAAAATCCCCTTCCAAAACAAAGCCCATCCGTACAGAGCAGAAAGAAAACTCCTTCTACAAACAGGAGAAAAACTCAAGACACAAGCTCTGCAAACAATGTACAAGAACCTAGCTCTACAAACAATGTACAAGACACTAGCTCTGCAAACAATGTACAAGACCCCAGCTCAAGTACAAGTCATTTTGGTCCATTGTACTGCCATGATAATGGAAGTGATGGGTAAGACACTTGATGAGTTTTTCATTGGTGTGAAGAACATCCTCTTTATGTATAACCTTGTAATTATCCATATATATTTTTCACAGAGTTATAATGCTGGTTGATAACCATGAACTTGGAGGTGATAGAGTACGGCTAGGGGAGGTAGGACTGGGACACATTCTTTCCCATTCATTCATTTGTTTATCCAGTGCCATTTTCCCATACTAAAGAGAAATTATTCCTTATTGTAGTTGAGCAGGAGGCTCAAAGAATGGGATGTACCACATAAGACCACTCACCTACCCTGTGGGGATTATTTGTGGCTGTGGAGAAAGAATGGGAAGGAGGTGACACTGCCAATCATAGTGGAAAGAAAAAGGGCAGGTAGTGTAATGGTTCAAATTAGTTTAATTTTTTTAATTGATTTTAATTTTTTTGTGAATTTAGCATTATTCTTATTCATATTCTGAAAAAGTTCTAAAATTTGATATAAATTTGATATAAAAAAATTATGTTACGCTGCGAGCAGGGTTCGAACCTGCGCGGGAAGATCCCATTGGATTTCGAGTCCAACGCCTTAACCACTCGGCCATCACAGCTTGATAAGTGATAATTCATTTGTTACTATCAGAGTTGAAAACTTTGAAATATTTTTCCACTCTCGCTATATTTCAGGGTTAGAAATCGAGATTTGTTATCCAATTAAATCGCGCGTTATATCTTTATTCTTCTATTTGATTTGGGAATTTTTTTTACAGATGATTTTGCAGAAAGCATGAAGGATGGAAGATTCTGGTCTCAAAAGAAGAAAATGATCGAGTGGAGGTACGTTGGTCACTCGATGCCCTGAAAGTACTATGAATCTTATTGTCACACAAGGAACACCCATACTTGCATATTTACAACACAATCATGGCATTTATAGACTGGTTAGAGCGATGTTATTCCCAAAGTCAGTGCAAATTTTCCACGAAGAACACTTTCATTTTTCACAAACATTTGTCAAATTATGCTGCGCGCGCATCAGGAAAATTATTCGTAGTTCGAGTGTTGAAAATTATAATGTTTCGTGTTTGATTAAGAAAAGAGTTTGGGATGCTGTCAGACGAGGTCAGCCTCCACTACGTTGTAGAGTCCAGCCCTGCAGCCTACCGCGTACGCTGTATGGACGGCTGCAACGGGGTAGCCAAGTGTGGCAATCCCACAGTACAACAAGTGGAGGTAAAATATAAAAGATTTAAAGAATCATAAAAAAGAATTTATAATTTTTAAAGTAACTTTATAAATACGAGTTGCGTACTAGGAAATCTGATTCAAAATTAAATGTTTATCGCATATTTTGTATTTTCTGTCATTTTATCAGGTTGCAATGGAAGAACTAGACAACAATCCTGACTTTACGTTGACCAGGACAGAAAACGTCGAAGTAACTGTTGAATACTTAGCATCTATGACTGCCGAGTTACATGCAAGGTTTGTTAGATAACTCTCTTTTCTTTACAGAGCACGATAGTTTCGTGAATATGGCATTATAAATATAGATAAATATGTTGTAATAAAAAAATTATGTTACGCTGCGAGCAGGATTTGAACCTGCGCGGGAAGATCCCATTGGATTTCGAGTCCAACGCCTTAACCACTCGGCCATCACAGCTTAATGAATGTTTAGATGATTTGTTACTACCAGATTTGAAAACTTTGAAATGTTGTTTCACTTGTTTTTCCCTCGCTTTATTTTAGAGTTAGAAATGGAGATTTCGAGGTGTTGCGCCTCATGCAACAGGACCGTTCATCGCCGCACAGTGCCAGGCACAGTAAGTCATACAACAAAGTCACAGCTACAGTCACCAAGAACAGTTCTGTAGATCTTTCCTCCACTGCGCTTGCGCCTAGAAAAAATGACGCTACTGCCTCGTTTTCAAGGTCAAATCATGCCGAGAAATCAAGAGAAGAATCATTAATGGATGATAAAAGTCAAAGTCGCACTAAAAAGAATACCAACAGTTATGACTACTCGTACGAGAGCCGTCTGTCCCCTGCGGCGAATGTATGCCCGGGCTCTAAAAGACGAATGCCGTATATGCCTATAGATATAGATGACGTCATTGATGACCCTGCGAAAAGGAAAAAGACGTACGTTGACGTGTTGAGTGATTCACAAGAGGATTTCTTGTTGATGGAATCTCCATTCGGTTCTGCTTCTTCTACAAGTAACTCAACCAAACATCCTGAAGAACCTTGGTCGAGCCCGCGCTCATCGAGTTCAGCGGAAAACACGCGCCCTTCATATTCAAATCATGAAGATACTGACAATAAGAGTTCGTCAAGGGAGTATCAGTCAACCAATCAACGAGCTCCCTCGACTGGCAATCCAAAAGATGTCAATCATGATGAGGAAGCTAAACTAGTGCAAGTCCGTCACGTCATGCCTGACGCACGTCTTGAAGATGTGCTGAGTGCGTTGAGTTCAGCACGTGGGAATGTCGAGTTAGCGGTTTCTATGCTCCTCGATAGCGCTGGTAATTACATCCACGAAGAAAGATGCAAATCCAGAGTGAAGAAAGAATTGCACGACTTGACATTATGATGACTGGTGTGCAGAAGAGAGACGCAAACTGGAAGGGAGCCAAGTTGTTTTTACTGGTTCCGCATTTTTTAGAAATGAATGACAATATTTTAATATAATCAAATATTTTAATTCGTTCATATTTTAACGAAGACACTGCATTGCGCATGGATACTTCTAGACCGCAGACAATTTGTTCGTTCTTTTAGTCTTTATATAAAGTTATTGTTGGTTGATACCTGAACAAGTATGTTAATCTAACACATGTGACAAAACAGAATGTTTTTTTCTGGTGTGAGTGGTCAAGTGGTTCAATCGGATCGAGCTGTGTCTCTATTGTTCAATAAATAGTATTGTGCCATGTCAGTTTACGCTATATGTTTTTATATCATCAAATCTTGTGCTTATTGGAATCCTGTAACACCAGAGTGCTATTAAAAAATGAACAATTTGTTTTATAATTTGGAAAGAAATGATGCAAGTGAAATACCCAAGAAAATAAATATACACCATTTCCGATAAACTTTGTCACCCGTGAAGTCTATAAGCTAGTGGCGCGGAGGATCATGGGTAGCCTTTATATCCACTTTACAGCAAAGCGGGATTTTCAAAGCAGTC
>JAUPMF010054671.1:3998-14734 GCA_031471435.1 Stomphia didemon | reverse complement strand
GTTAACCGGACCACAAACTCAAGAAATAAAAGTGAAGCAGTGGCGGATCCAGGGTTTTACAAAAGATCGAGGGTTCCAGAAATTCTGCTTCTGTACATTAAGTACAAACCATAAATGTAAAATTGCAGCCAATTCCTAGAGATTTAAAAGACTGCTCTTTCTCTATGTATACATGAAAAACAATAGGAACTATTGTCATTCAATACAAGCCGTTAGTTATAATCTAACATAACCCTTCTATTGAAATGGGAACGTTTGGAGACGCGGAAACCCGCGGCTCTTTCTCTATGTGTCATTTTTTTCTCTATTCAGACTTCAGAACCTATATAACCCATAGAAACTATATGATCTAAAAAAAAGAAAAACCGTAGAGAGTAAAAGAAAGAGAAACACTTATTTAAAGATATGATACATAGAGAAAAAGCCAGGAACCTGGAAAATCAGTTTACCCTGGAATAATTAGTTCTGGATAGGTATTATAATCCAACATAACTCTCCTATTGAAATGTGAGTGTTTGGAGACGCGGAAACCTAAAATGATTGAACATGTCAAAATGTTGTTCCATAACTATAGCTTTCTATGTTATATATATAATTATATACTCCTCAAATTTATCAAAAATAATCGACAATTTTAGGACATGCATAGATAGAGAAAGAGCCCAAAAGCCAAAGTCGCTTCATCCGCGTTGATTGAACGAACAAGCAAAGACAATGAGAAATATGCTGTTATCGATGATGTAAGGCATTTACGCCAAGAATGTGTTCTTACTTCCAACTCGCTAAACTCATTTTTCGAAAAAATGTTTATTTCTGTCGTGTTCATAAAACTTCGAAATTCAGAAGTGATTATTATTATTTTTCAATGAAATTGTTAATTAGGCATCTCAAAGTCGCACAAAACAATACGATTGCATCACCAATATCATCCCTTCTGAGCCGGTGCTTGCCATCGACATGCCAGTTACATCATAGTTAGTGCTAACTATGATTATATGAAACACGGGCTTTTTGGGTTTATCTGCATGATGACCCACCCAACATAATCAGAATATCACCCAGAATATCATAAGTTTTAAACAAAAGTCGGTGAACAAAATGTATAGAGCTGAACAATAGGTAAAGCTTCTCAGTAAAAAGGGCGGTCTCTCACCTATCAGATAAACATTTGATTACACATGTGATTGGTTAGAAATTGACCAATCAGAGCCGCAGAAGATGGCATATAATAGGTGCACACTCTGAAAATAGTATTCAGTTTGACGAGTTGGAAAGCAACGTGAAGGTATGTCATATGGAGCTCTGCGTTTTTCTTGTAGTTGTCATAAAAACTTGTGCTCAATCTTTAACATTATTCAGTGTTGTAACATAATTGTCAATCTTTTTTTCAGAATTCTAGTCGAAAAAGTCAGTACTGATTCAAGGTAAGAGTAGAAATCATCTTGATGTTTATATTAGTTTGTATTCGTGAGTTATTTATCATGCTACATCTCGCAAAAAAACTCCACTTAATGTTGATTTTATTTTGATAAATTGAGGTATATAATTATATATATATTATTTAGAAAGCTATATAACTATCGAGCAACATGTTAACATGTTCAGGTATTCCAGGGTAAACTGATTTTTGTATTTCCGCGTCTCCAAACACTCTCATTTCAATAGGAGGGATTATGCTGGATTATAACTAACAGCTTTCATTTACTTTGAGCATCATAATACCAGCGTTTTATTTTTCGACAGAAAATAAAGTGACTACCGTGGCACAACATGACAACAAATCTCGTTTGGTTTTTGTTGATTGGTTTGTTGGCCGCGCTGGGGACTGAGGCAGCGGGTATGTACATGTACAATTCTGAAGATCAAAATAATCCAGTATTTACATAAGGACTGTTTGACAAAGCTGATCATAAATATAAAGTATAATTACAAAGTTCATAGTTTAGACAATTCCAGTAAAAATGTTTCTATACTTGTTCTCTTTTAGAATGGGAAGCACTTGGTTGCTACAAAGATGCTCCACCGCCAAATAGAGCAATGAAACAGTACTTTAAGAACGTCGGGGGTAAAGATTTTGAACTCATATTTAAACTTTGCAGAGAAGAAGCTGAAAAGAAAGGGTTTGACTACTTTGGTGTGCAGTACTTTCACGAATGTTGGGGTTCTAAAGATGCTTATGCTACGTACGACAAACATGGCTGTGCAGATAACTGTGAAGTCAAAGGCGACTATGGACGTGGAACTCACTGGTCTAATTTCATGTATCGACTCAAGAAAGGTAATGAAGCAAAACAATTGAATTCTGATGATGTAGCAGTGAATTATTAAGTAAAATGAAGTAACTACGTTACTTCTTCAGATTGGACTGGTTGTAGTGCTAAAGTATGCGGAGATGGTGTGATGCACAAACTCGTGTTTGAAAAAGACACTCGTCCCGGCTGTCCCGCGTACAACGTGAAGATCAAAACATCTGAAATAACAAAACCATGTAAAGCAGCTGAACCATGCCCAGGTAAGTCGTGCATTTACCGTGAAATATTACACGGGAGAGTCAAATCGATTTATATCACGAGTAATCATATTCAAACTATTAAAGCAAAAACATTAACTTGTTAGTTGATGGTGGATGGAGTGAATACTCTGCCTGGGACTCGTGCAGCAAGAAATGTGGTGGAGGATCACAAAAAAGAACACGCACTTGTACCAACCCATCACCTGCTCATGGAGGAAAGAACTGTGTTGGTTCTGCAGAAGAAACTAAAAAATGCAATGAAAAATCATGTTCAGGTTCGTAAATTTCAGCTTAATATGTGAAAGTTTTTCACTTACATATTTTTGATATATTAACTCTAAGTGATAATATTTAACTTTGAATTTAAAATATATTTTTTTTGTACGCTAGTTGATGGTGGATGGAGTGAATACTCTGCCTGGTCCTCGTGCAGCAAGAAATGTGGTGGAGGATCACAAAAAAGAACACGCACTTGTACCAAGCCAAAACCTTCTCAAGGTGGAAAGAACTGTGTTGGTTCTGCAGAAGAAACTCAAAAATGCAATGAAAAACCATGTCCAGGTTTGTGAGTTTTGTAGAAAAATATATTGTTTTGTGATTCCAATCACATCAAGAACAAAACTGGTTCTATATTTACGTACAGCTTTTAACTTCTATTTACTCTTATTATCAATAATTTATATTATTATTTACGCTAGTTGATGGTGGATGGAGTGAATACTCTGCCTGGGCCTCGTGCAGCAAGAAATGTGGTGGAGGATCACAAAAAAGAACACGCACTTGTACCAACCCATCACCTTCTCATGGTGGAAAGAACTGTGATGGTTCAGCTGAAGAAACTCAAAAATGCAATGAAAGTCCATGTTCAGGTTTGTAATGTTGCATTAGAATGTTCTCTTCTCTCCATGTAAGTTTAAACACTTGGTGAAAAAACACCAACAACAACTGTTCACTTAAAGTTAACGTCTGTATATTTTGTGCAGTTGATGGTGGATGGAGTGAATACTCTGCCTGGTCCAAGTGCGACAAGACATGTGGTGGAGGATCACAAAAAAGAACACGCACTTGTACCAACCCATCACCTGCTCATGGTGGAAAGGACTGTGTTGGTTCTGGAGCAGAAACGCAGAGCTGCAATTCACAGAAATGCAAACCAGGTTAGAGTCATTTCTGTAATGTTTTTCTCATATGTTTGATAATTGCCGTAAAGTATTTAACTTTTTTCAACGTTTTCATAGCACCGTGCAGTATCGACGACATTGTACAGTACGTTCTTGATGCCCTCCCTAAAGGAAGTGTTGAAGTTAACAATCATCTCGTTGGAGCGCTCTTCCAAGTTGTAAAATGTACAAAGTTCTGTTAGTAGCATAACGTTTTACAGTTGCATGTATTAACAGCCTTGCATGTCATCTTTTTCCAAATAAAGCGATGGGTGCAGCTAAAGGCATCCCAAGGAACGTCAAGGTTGACAAAGATGAGATGATCCAAAGAATAAAGGATGCTATGGACCACAAGGGACATGTCTACGCACGAACTATGATGGGATTCATTCTAGAGAAAGAGGAGGATTGCCATGGTACTGGAGACAAGATTATAGAGGAGATCAAAGATGCTCTCGGAGAAGACAAGTTCAAGGTAATTGCTTTGTTTTACTGAGGAATCTATGAAAGAGGTTGACCTTCATTTGACATTGATGACATACATTTTGTTGCAGGACTTCCTCGCTGTGGATGGTGATGTGTCACTTGTCTTTGCTATTGACACAACTGGAAGTATGGCAGAAGAAATCCAACAAGCCAAAGCCATCGCTAAAGCCATTGCTGCTTACAAGAGGAAAGGCAAAGTGGATTACATTCTCTCTCCATTTAACGACCCATGTAAGCCTAGAATATATTCATTTTAGTTCAGTGTATTGTGATAATATATTCTTGGTTTTCTCGTGATTCAATTTTCTGGTATCATAGTTTAGCTACAATGTATAATTCATTCTTTAGTATGATCAAATTAATTTATATAACCTAAAATGTTATTTTATTATTAAGACTCTGGTCCCGTGACAAAGTTCTCTTACAACCAACGAAGCCAATTTGAAGCTGCTATCAACGGTCTTTATGCTCATGGAGGAGGGGATTGCCCTGAGCTTGCCTACAATGGCATCATTGATGCTATCAAGAAAGAACCATTACCAGGCTCTCCCATGTACGTCTTCACTGATGCACCCCCAAAAGCCCGAGGCGACTACAACAAAGATAATGCCATTGGTTACGCTCTAGACTACATGATGCCTGTCAACTTCTTCTTCACTGCTCCTAATGGTGGATGTAGTGGATATAGACCAGAAACCAACCAAGATTATAAGACCATAATGGCAGACACAGGTGGTTTGGGTTTGATGTTTAGCGATGCTTCAGCTATCAGTAGCGTCGATAGCTTGGTCGCAGCAGACCTGGACGGTTCAACTATGGTTTCCTCTGGGGGCAGTGGTGGCTCAAGACGACGAAGAGATCTTTTCCAAATGTTCAGACGTGCATCTTCTGATGTTCCATTCCCGGTTGATGACAGCATGGATAAACTGCTCGTCTCCATAACGGCATCATCCAATTACGCAGGTGTGACCCTCAGGGATGCTCGTGGCTCTCTTATCCCACACACTATGACGATGGTCCAAGGTAAACTATGGATGATTAAAAATCCAAGCAAAGGAGACTGGAGACTTGTTGTGGCCTCTAATGTTGGTGGACTTTCATATCAGGTACAACATTTTATTCTTTTTGCTTTATACATTACAGATTGGTACTTTAAAGTTCACAGATTGAAACACATAATAATAATAATAATATAATAATAATGCTATTAATAACATTTGTTCTTCATCAGATTAAAGCCAGCGCTTTGTCCAACATTGACTTCGACCAAATGTTTGTCAGGACACTTAACCCTTCGAAAATGGTGGTCCCAATATCAAATCCTCTTATAGGTAAATACTTTTGTATTAAAATGAAATTGTTTTCACTTTGATGCGGTTGTTTGATATTCCAATAGAATAAAGAAGGGAAGATCTAGCCGCAATATGGCTAATTTATTTACTGATTATTGTGTTGTTTCCAGGAGAAAAAGCAAACCTCAAGATAGCCATTCCAAACGTCTCACGTCTCAACAAGGCGTCGCTGAAGCTCGACCTTGTCAATGAACACGGAACAAGCGTCAAGTCTCTGGATATGAAAGACGAAGTCGTATCATTTGATCTTCCTTCTGCAAAGGCGTTCAAGGTTCGTCTCTGGGGCAAGACTCATGACGGTAATGCATTCCAGAGAGTGTCACGTGAAGAGGTTAGACCACAAACCGCCATCATCCGTACCCAGATCTTCCAGGGTCTTCTGAGCATCAAACGTGGTAAAGAGTCTTCGTTCCGAGCTGCCATTGACTACGCTGGAAGTGGAACAAGAACCTTCTCTAATGTGGCACTAGTTTCCCCATCACATGTGAGTGTTAGCATGAAATCCTCGTCCGCAACCATGACGGTTTCGAGTGCTCGAGCTGGGTACGTCTCAGTTTATTTAACCGCTCCTCCCTCAATGCCTGTTGGTACCATTGTGAAAGTTCACATACGATCGACGAGTGGCGACATTAAGCTCAATCTGCTTGCTCATCTCATAGTTATCTAAAAGTCCTCTGTCAACTTTGATTCTAAGTTAACTAGTGTTTAAGTTCCTGGATAATAGTTTGTGTTACTGAAATGTACATTTAGTTTTAATCATAATATAAATAAAAGGAATGATCACCACAGTTTCAGTTCTTTGTGTTGAGTCTCTCTCTCTCTCTCTCCCTCTCACCCTCTCTCCCCCAATTATAAAGACTAAGAAATTGTTTATTTGTTCCCGGTGCAAACTCTTTTCTTCCTTTGTAATGAGTTTTGTAGTAAATTGATACACTTTTAGTTCATTTTTGAAAGAATACAAAACACAAACTTTTCTATTCAAGATGTTCACAATGTTTTAAATACTGTATACACTACAGTTACTTTCATCTGTAAATTTTAGCAAGGCAAAATATATGGCTGTCAATAACTCAAACAAATAATTTTTGGAAAAATACAAGTTTGACCACAGTAATATTTGGAGATATATTTTGGTTAGATGGAAATTCTACAGAATACTGAGAGAAAAACTGTATGTGTAGATACAGACCGATTATCGACTCGTCAGCTTATAATTCCAGACTAGACTAGACTAGAGGTCCGAGATCAACAATTATATTTACGAATAATCTCAATCTAATAATGGCTTGTTGGTATATATTTGTTCATGTGGTTTTTTTAATTTGCGTTCGAAAGTTGTGATGAGTTTAAAATTAGTTTTCTCTGTCTTTGAACACGTGGAGAAAACTAAACTCTTTGACAACCGTGAACCGATTCATATTAATTTGTCTGGTATATTTGCAATAACAAATTTTAAATTAAGTTAAACTACCATTTTTGGGCGAATTAAATTACGTAAATAAGCACATAAGTTCAGGTGGACACTAAAGAGTGATTCTTTACTAAATAAAGGAAGCTAAAATCATAATTGTTCAATGATTCAGAAAACACAAAAGTAATATTATACTGATAGGATCCTTGCTTTCGGGAAACATCTTTATTTGAAGCATGTTTATACATTGTATATTTTTTCAGACAATTCGTTTGTTTAAAAGCTGTAGGATATTACACACACCTAATTTCTAAACCTAAAACTAATATAAAACTGATAAAGAATGGACAACTTGGTATTCTTTCAATTTCAACTATAACGAAACGGAAATTTAAAGAAATATTAACTAAGCAGCCATTATGTTCCCTTGGAATTTTTGCCGGAAACACCGGAAAAATTATTCACAACCCAATTAGATTTGGCGGTGTTCCATAATGACACAGAGTTATTAGATGCAGCCATACAAATAATTTTCAAATCACTATTTGAAACCGAAAAACAGGGGATACTGAGTTAGTTTTTGCCAACTCAAACTATGCGACCATAACGCTGACCAGGAATTTCTGGCGGCCATTTGAGAAAATTTGGGTAACGGTATGCCGAGTGTTTTTATAAGAACACAAAGTTATTCGTTGCAGTCATACAAACATGTTGAGTATCAAATAATTATTTGAAACTGAAAAACGAGTGATAGCTAGTTTTTTGTAAACTCAAACTACGCAACCATAACGTACACAAGGAATTTCTGGCCGCTATTTTGCAACGGAAACAAATTTGGTGGCGCGAGTTGGATTTTCATAATACCAGAGTTATTAGTTGGCAAAAACTCATCAATCTTGTTCAAATAAGTGTATTGCTCATAATAGCGAGCAGAGGTAATCAGTATAAACATAGTTATTGATATTTTTGTCTTGCTTGTGTGTCGTCCCCGTAACAAGATACCATTACACTCTACAAATGATTAGTTTCGCTAAAAACACAGTTTCTAGTTGTATTTCATTGCCGTTAAAAGTTCTGTGCTTTTTAAAACTTGTCAGGCGTTTAAATCCTTGGCCATTCGAGAAACTCAGAATTTATTTATTAAAAAAAATATTTACCTTATTTCAAAATAAGCCAGAAAGCAATCATACGACACTGCTTTTTTTTTCATTTTTTTTCAAAAGAAATATCAAGAAGCAATTATATTAGACATCTGACCACTGTCCCATGTGACAGGTGGAATATATATTGTCAAAAGTAGCTACAAAAAGCGGGATCCGTCCTAACTCTTTTCACAGACACTGCTTTGCTTGAAGTTGAGTGAAGGTAAGAAGTTGCTAAACACCATTAAAGATTGTGTAAGTCAGTTACAATTACTTTGGGATTGGATTTTGTATTTATTTTTCTAATACCTTTCTGTGATTTTCTTTCACTCAGTTGTCTTCGATTATGGCAAGAAATCTTCTTTGCGTTGTGTTGATTGGTTTATTGCCGGCCGCACTGGGAACTCAGGCCGCGAGTAAGTAACCTAGAACAGCAGCTATGTCCAATCTAATTCACTTGGTTAGCCCAAACTTGTGTGACTAAGTCTGTCGACGTTGAACGAAACATTTGCCTTTCTTTTCAATAAAATTTAAAATGTGTTTCTCCATTGTTTCTATATTGCAGAATGGATCCCAATTGGTTGCTACAAAGACTCAAAGGACCCCAGTCGAGCCATGGTTGAATACTTCAAGAACGTCGGGTCTAATGATTTTGAAGTCGTATTTAAACTTTGCAGAGAAGCAGCTGAAGAAAAAGGGTTTGACTACTTTGGTGTGCAGTACTTTCACGAATGTTGGGGTTCTAAAAATGCTTATGCCACGTACGACAAATATGGCTGTGCAAAAAACTGTGATGTCAAAGGCGCATATGGACGTGGACAGAACTGGTCCAATTTCATGTACCATTTAAAAAAAGGTAGCTCAATGACTAACATTAACGTTATAAATTAACACCCAAGTCAAAGTTAAACTGTCATTAATAATATTTGTTCTTCTAGACTGGACTACCTGTGAATATGGAGAATGCGGTGAAGGAGTTAAACGAAAGCTCGTGTTTGAGAAAGACATTCGTGCCAACTGCCCCGCGTACAACGTGAAAATCAAGACTTCGGGAGAAACGAGCAAATGCCCTGCGAAAAAAATGTGCCCAGGTAAAATTAACTTCTTAACTTTAGATGGTATATAAGTATTATATATTTATTGAGGAAGACATTAGTAATAAAAGTTTGGATATAGTATATTTAAATTGAATATTATGTGTAGAGAATGTAGATAATAACATTATTATTTATATTATTTACTATTACTATTATTTATTTAAATTATTGTTTACGCTAGTAAATGGTGGATGGAGTGAATACTCTGCCTGGTCCTCGTGCAGCAAGAAATGTGGTGGAGGATCACAAAAAAGAACACGCACTTGTACCAACCCACCACCTGCTCATGGAGGAAAGAACTGTGATGGTTCTGCAGAAGAAACTCAAAAATGCAATGAAAAACCATGTTCAGGTTTGTAAATTTTGTATAAAGATCTGTACATGTTGTTTTGTGATTCCAATCACGCTAAACACAAAGCAAAACAAAGTTTCTATTTACGTACAGCTTTTAGCTTTAATTTCTTACTCTTTTTTACTCTAAAATTAATTTTTTTTTTACGTTAGTTGATGGTGGATGGAGTGAATTCTCTGCCTGGTCCTCATGCAGCAAGAAATGTGGTGGAGGATCACAAAAAAGAACACGCACTTGTACCAACCCACCACCTGCTCATGGAGGAAAGAACTGTGATGGTTCTGCAGAAGAAACTCAAAAATGCAATGAAAAACCATGTTCAGGTTTGTAAATTTTGCATAAAGATCTGTACATGTTGTTTTGTGATTCCAATCACGCTAAACACAAAGCAAAGCAAAGTTTCTATTTACGTACAGCTTTTAGCTTTAATTTCTTACTCTTTTTTACTCTAAAATTTTTTTTTTTTTTACGTTAGTTGATGGTGGATGGAGTGAATACTCTGCCTGGACCACTTGCGACAAGAAATGTGGTGGAGGATCCCAAAAAAAAACACGCACTTGTACCAACCCACCACCTGCTCATGGAGGAAAGAACTGTGTTGGTTCTGCAGAAGCAACTCGCAAATGCAATGAAAAACCATGCTCAAGTTTGTAACTCTAATTAAAACTTTATTTATTTTAAATAATTTAAATCGATTAATATGTAAATTTTACACTATAATTTGAACTGTATGAATTTGAAATGTTGATTTTTTCTAATGCAGTTGATGGTGGATGGAGTGAATACTCTGCCTGGACCACTTGCGACAAGAAATGTGGTGGAGAATCCCAAAAAAAAACACGCACTTGTACCAACCCACCACCTGCTCATGGAGGAAAGAACTGTGCTGGTTCTGCAGAAGCAACTCTCAAATGCAATGAAAAACCATGTTCAGGTTTGTTATTTTTGTAGAAAGGTTTTGTGATTCACATTAAAAAAAAAACTGGTTCTTTATTCCAGTTCAACTTTTTACATGTACACAAACTAACAGACTGTTGGGGTAAATCGTCAAGTGCCACTATAGCACCAAACTTCCACATACAACAAAACAAAATGGTGTTCTGATAATTACGTGACCAAAAATGGGTTGGTAGTCATATGTTTAGCATTTATATATCTCGACTTTCTTTCTAGTTAATGGCGGCTGGTCAAAATTTTCAAAGTGGTGTAAATGCAGCAAAAACT
>JAUPMF010054560.1:0-14738 GCA_031471435.1 Stomphia didemon | reverse complement strand
TGCTAAATAGATAGCGAGTAGCGTAGCCAATCAGAGCGCGCGCTTTGCAATAGATAGCGAGTAGATTTTTACTAAAAACCATTATCTGTAGTTTGCCTTTCACTCACCCCTATCAACGCCTTTTGCCCCATGGCCTATGATATAGGTAGTCCTGACACGCCTTTTCTTGAGCTCTGAACAAGAGCTAAGATAGTCAGCCAGGCAAACTGCAGTGCAACGTCGCTTGACGAGCACAAGAGCGAGTGGCCTGACGAATTCTTCTCGCTCGTTCCAGTCAACCTTCAGTAGCAGCTCCAGCAGCCCAGCCACACCCGAGGCTAAATCATCCACATACCGAAGGGCTCTGTACCCTGTAAAACAACGTACACATGATTAGTCAAACAAACCATGAATGAGAAACATATGGTTACTCTGTCGCAATAGCCCAGTTTTAAATAGTTCTTCATATATGGTCTATTATTGTGGATTTTTCTTTGTCTATGGATATTCTTTTGTATAGTATTTCAATCCTGATTGGACGTCCGTCTTATCGGACCATATATGAAGTTCCTACTTCGAATTCTCAAAGTCCGCTGTACCCATTGATTGCAGTGAAGGCGCGTGGAATGTTAGAGTGTTTGTATTGTGAACGTGGTGAATTCTACACTTTATCGTTGGTATTTGTGAATATCTTACACTGACTAAAGACTAACCCTGTGCACATGCGTCTGCAATCAAGCAGCACAGCGGAAGATCCGTTGTCAGATATCCCATTCATACACAAACGATTCCATAACAAAACTCGCTACGTAGTTTCAATAGAATACCAAAATTACCAACCTTCACCAACACGCTGTTCCATATAGCACCTTATTTTTTCGCATGGAAGTCCTTGTTCCCGAGCCCAATCAAAACCATGTGGGCAATCGGCGTGCGCAAGCTCAGCCATCCGATCAAAGGCAACTTTCTCCCCACATTCCTGAAGGGTGCAGATACAATCACTGATGATTTGAAAGTGCATAAGTGAGCACACTGCGTTAACGTCTGGTTTACAAGACGCGAGGATGTTGTCAATGACACCTAGGATGGGATAGATGTCATCCTTAGACAGCACCGCTCCTGCTGATGGTTGGAAGACATCCTTGTACTCCTTAAACTCACTCAAGCGAGCAGCTAAGTTGAAACACTTGGTGGCATATTCCATCATCGCGCTGAGGAGATTCTGCTCTGCCTGGGTGTACTCAGCGCAGTAGCAGACCATCTCGGTTTGGTTTGTCTTCTCCGTCAACTCTGGGATGTTTTCTGTCACTGTGTGTAACGCAGCCCCACCAAGGTTTCCCAAGAGGCGTTGCATTTTCTTCACTGTTCTCTCTAACGTAGGTTCACCAGCAGGAGATGCAGTCAGCCCTAGTATCTTAGGTCTGTGAGAAAAGGGGATCTCATCTGGGAGGTAGTAGTTCCGAATAATCACATTGTATGGGTGATCTTTATTGCAGTGATGCGACTCATCCAAGACGATTAGCGCAGCATCTTCAAAGCGCAACGTCCCGTTGTTGATATGGTTTCTATAACAATCGGCTGTTACCACCAGGACATCGTGGTTGAAGATAGAAACACCTTGTTCTAGTTTCCTCATCTCTCCACAAATGGCTCCAATCCGCAATGCTCTGAGAGCTGGCATTGCATTGCGATGACCAAACATCCCTGCCTGATTGCTGCTTTGTCCCTCATCTTTCGCCGAGACAGGGATCTTAACGTTCTTGAGCTCGCTCTTCAGGTAGTCGCTTTGTTGGATGACAAGTAAGACACGGTCCACCAGGAAGATGATCTGACGAGAAGGATTCAACTTTAACAGATGAGCTATCGCGAGGGCAGCCACGAGAGTCTTTCCAGTCCCCGTTGGCAAAAAGCAGACAGAATTGGCCGTCATGGCCTTGTAGTAAAGCTCAACCTGGTACCCATAGGGTGAAGTCTCGGTACTGATCACAGGATTGAAACCTTCACAAGGAAGAACCAATGGTGGATGGTCGCGTGTTGGAGCTTTCTGGGACTTGGCAACTGTCTGTTCGTGTCTTCCACTGGTGAAGTGTTCGTTCGCTTGGGATTTCGAGTTCAGGTGGACTTTACAGTATTCACAGAACTTCAAATAAGGTTCGGAGGTAATCTTGGCAATTTTGTTCTGATGTTTTGAGCTTAAGAAATGTTCGTCTGACTGCTGTTTCGACGTGAAGGAAATCTTGCAGAGACCACAAGACTTGATGCCACCAGTGTCACCTTCGGAGTTGAAGCTTCTTGACCTTGGTTTCAAGAGTTCTGCTTGTCTTTCAAAGTCGCCTAGACTACGGTTTCTTCCAGAGAGGATTGATTCGTTCAAGCTCTTCCGTCTCGATGGCTCTCCCATGTTTCTCTCCTCTCCAATGACACCAGGATCTCGTCTGCAATTCAAAGACCAAACAGGCGGTTGATATTTGACGCGTTGGATAACTGCTGACCTTTCCATTGCATACAACGATGCATTGACATCCCTTTTGGTAGTCAAGCCGATCTCTTTGGCGATCTCCAACGTGGTCAACGGTCTGTTGTTTTCTGTCAGCACTTGGATGATGCTTTTCTGTAAATGGTTCAATTCAAAAGAGTTTGATGAGAGTTCTCGTAAGGTTTCCTCCCTTACAACCCTGCCGTTTCTCCCTAGATGCATTGAAGATTTATCAGAATGAAAACCATTTACTATCGAGTCGGAAATCTTTCGGTGACGTTGGACGGAATATCTAGGAATAAGATTTCCTAAATTTGGAGAAGAGCTTGACCTGTTAGTGAAGATTCTACCACTGGTGACCGGCGCTTCATCATTGCAACCACTCCAGTCCAGTGTGTGTTCTGAAGGGATTGAGTCAAGTGGATATTCATGGATGAGACCAGGTAAGATTGCTCGACGTCCATCATCAAGTGATCTATTCTCATCAAGGTTTAGCTGACGTTTTGTCGTATATATTGGTGGATGTTTGGATACGACTTCCACAAAACCATTTCTCAAGAGGTTCTCCAGCGCAAGGGTTACACATTTCGGTGATGTAACTGCAGGTAAACGTTTGATGATTTCAAGGAAAGAGCAGAAATTTTCCACCGATAAGATATCCATGACAAGCCTTTCTATCTCCGAGTAGTTGTAAGAATTATGAACAGATTCTGTGGCTTCATGAGGTGGCTTCTCTTCTTGGAGGAAAGAAACGAAAGATCCGTTACACTTTCCATTTTGATCTGCATCTTGGTACGCGAGTTTTTCCAAGCCAAAAGTGGTCGAATTCTGGACAAGAGTTGTCCAATTCTTCGGGCTTTGTAAAAAAGGATGGAATGGCGACTCTGGGTATGATGTAACGTTTGGAGTTTGTTCGTCCATTGGACCTGAAATTCGAGCATGGTCAATGACGTTAGAATGAATGGCATCTGTATACGTTTACCTAATGACACTGCAACAGTATTTCAAACATTAAATAAACGAGTAAAACAGCAAGCAACAACACAAAAAGCATGTAGAAAGATTAGGTATGTCCTAAATTCCGTTTAGTCGCGTACAGCCTGAGATAAAGCGCGCAGAAAAGTTTGAGCTTTCGCTACTCCATCGCTCCAAGCAAAATAGCAATGAACCCGAGTACGTTTTCCAATCGAATGCTGCAGACGTAGCATCATTTGACACTACATTTAAAAGGTCGGATATTTCAGAGACTCTGTCATAAAAGCCTTTAGCATTAGACATTGATGAATGTTTTCAAAAACGAAACTGAATATGCATGGTTGCAACTATCCCAACTAGAGCCATGCAGTATAGGATCAAAGTGTTGGCTCGGTGTTTACAATTCAAACGACAGGAATTGTAAACTTATTAACTATAGTTATCTGGTTGATGATACAGTTTTTAGATAAACAAATCAAAGAGTGATCACAAGAAACTCTGACGAGAAAACTTCGATAAATTCTTATCAAGGAAAAATCTCAAGTCTAAAGGCGAATCGCGTAGGTCACATCATCTCACCAATTTGCATTCAAACATCCACTCAGTTGCTTAATTAGATCGACCATACCTTTAAGACATAATGCCCTTACGATTTATAGCAAGCAAGTGTAACTGTTCACTGCTTAAGGTAACTGCTAGAAAGCCACGACGTGTAACTCTACCGTGTCACACCGTATCAGCACGAACTCAGTATAGACGTTGCCTTTTCTTGGAATTATATCGATCGATTCTCGGAAACAAACAAGGAAGTAAACGCTGAAAGACTAATGAGACGAATTGCTTTTAATTCTCTTTCTACATTAGAACATAAGCAAAAACTTGGCCCAAACAAGACAACAAATCTCACATAGCAAATTCAATAAATTTAATAAATAAAACGCAATAAAAAAACTTTGAAAGTAGAATGAAATTCAGTAGACGGTCGCGTACGAGAGCATTTCCGTGTCACACAATCTCGTACGTACGTGATCTCTTGCTGCGTTCAGAATGTTATAAGAATACGAAAACGAAATAGTGTAATCTTAAATCTTGATCTTAAATAGGGAATTTTCCTAGTTTAATTACAATTCAGGATGTGCAAAAGATATATAATTACTTGGCAAAGAATAGTCAATGAAAGTACTTATTTAAAAATAAATGCTTCAGTTTCAATGAATCTTGGACATTTATACATACATAGCGGAAGTTGGCAGAAGAAAATTCCACTGAAAATAATTTCCAAGAAACTGGGTGTGTTTGTATTTGTCCTTCATGTATTTGTCTTTCATTGTAGTACTTGACTTGACAAAACTTGACAAGGCTCAACACTCGGTAAAGTCCATTGGGTTGCTAGCTGTACTTAGAACGAGGTCTCATTGGTAAAAACTTATCAAGTTATTTTAGAAACCTACTTGTCTCGTCCCTCCGTTGAGCTAGCTATCATTGGTGGAGTGAAGATTTTTCTTATTGGAAAAACTTTTATTCAATGATATCATCGACGAATTACAGGTTTTTTATTTTGGTTATCATTGGCGCATAAAAACCCCTTCCCGTCCACAATGCTACTAACGGTCGATTGAACAAGCTAGAATGACACTTTAAGCAGGGTACTTTTTGCTGTCTGAAAACGAGGCAAGGGCCGGGTTTGTACATTATTCATTTTAAAGACCTTTCTGGCTTTTTGTGAAGTTATTGGATAATTTGGATACATCCTATTATCTATTATCGCGCATCTACTATCGCGTTTAAAATTAGTAACATTACAAATCTGATATGACTATATATGTATGAATACCCAATGCTGATTGGCTAACAGCAGTGCTGTTCAAGTAAGTATAGTTTATGTTGTGGTTTAAATTTGATTTAGATTTATCTTTGTTATTTGTTATTAAAAATTAAAACTGCCACGGTGCTTTGATTGTGAGATTGCAAGTCGCATCATCTAACCATTAAAAAACATATTTCTATCTCTGAGTCAGTAATGTCGAAATGATTAAGTGGTGGGCCATGCAAGGTGGCAATGATGGGCCATGCAAGGTGGCAATGGTGGGCCATGCAAGGTGGCAATGATGGACTAAGCAAGGTGGGGATTTTTGAAACCAAAATAAACTGGAAGATTTTCCAAGAACTGCATGCATGTGGAAATGATGACACGTTATATAGCGAGTTCCGCATGGTTTGAAATCCAGATAAATTCATGCTATTTATGTACCATATTTGGTTACAGATAGCTTCAACAAAGAATTAGTCAACTCGTTCAGTTGTAGATACTAAATACTGATATAGGAGGTCACCTTAAATCTCAGAGAATACAAAACCGGCTTTGCTTTTTGTCCGTTTAAACTTGTTCTGAAACGTCTGAATGCGAAGCTAACCTCAAAAAGCTTGTTTCCCCACAACTTTACCGTGATAGAGGCTCATTGGTATAACCAAAATAGATTTCCATGGAATTGAAATGGGAGCACAATTTGTTCAGTGGACACTGAGTTTACAGGCAGCTTGCATCTCGCAACAGAGAATCTTGGAAACAATGAACATATTCAGTCATAACTGGTGCAATATACGTCCAAGCACGAGACTAAAGCATGACTTCCGAAGATGCGAGAATTTTATCAGCATCACATGAACGCCGTCCTGCATGTGGTAGACGTAAAGACAATTATATATAGAGATATACAGTATACAAGTCACGTTTTGAAAAACAAGAAAACAAATCAGTGCATGTGATGTGCATGTCGCCTCATTTGAACCAAAGAATTGCCCCGAAGAAGTAATTAGTTCAACAGATGAATAGGTCTTCTGGTTCTAAAGAAATAATCGGAAATGAGTCAATACGAGGTGAAAGAAAAAAACTTAGAAAAGAGTTTTTCGAAAACTATTCAACTGTAACCAAACTTATATAAATCTGCAGACAAACTAGCAAGATAGGTATGCTGATGTGTTATCACATGCATGCCTATGATGTGCAGTTTTTAGTTTTGTGCAATTTTTTGCTCCGGAAAGATGTTGAATTGAAAAGAGAAGTTTAAAAAAGCAGACAAAAACACCAGCAACAAATGAGAAGTAAGTGACTTAAAGACTTGTGAAAAGAGGCTTCCTTTTCGTTTCTAGGAAAACACCTTCTTAATGTATTAAACTAATGTCCATCGAGAATGCAAGAACTCCACATTGTGGAAAGAAAAACAACCCGTTAATGATTCGGGCTTCAGTATGGGTAACGTAATGGAAAGTCGAGGACATCGCTTATACTACTCTCATAGACATATTACCTTGGTGTTTTTGTATATAGTTTGCTGTGAAATACAAGCCCACGTCATCATCTCTATAAGAGTAGAGGCTCATTCTATAACACACACACACACAGTACTTTCATAGACACATTACCTTTGTGGTTCTCGTATATAGTTTGCTGTGAAATACCAGCCCACGCCATGTCTCTATAACAGTAGGAGCTACAGTGAAAGGACATGCTCCCCACGAGACACGCAGCGATGTGGAGGCCACTTTCGGTTCACAGGGTAACATAGTTGCGCTGGGCTGGTTTTCTTCTTATATAGCCAGCCTAGTAGCCGCACAATATTTACACGTGCTAGAGAAAGTACTTTCTAATTTCAGTTCAATTCCAAGAAAACGGACAGGAAATGAGCCGGGCTACTTATCATCACTGAATCAGAAACGTTGAATGGAGCTGTCAATTAAGGACGACACTCCATATATGGCGAAGACGGAAGAAATGAAGACTCAGCGGGGGTAGAGAGGGGAAGAATTATTCAGTGTAACAGAGACGGTCATTTCTATGAAAATAGGAAGACTTTCCAGACAGAATTAGGGGATTAAAAGACAAAGCTGAGCGAGTTTCGGGGATTTCTAAGCCGGATCATGATATTTTTAGCTTCTTAAAAACGATTAAAACAAAAAATACGTAAGAAAATTCATTTTTAGAAAGTTGGGAATACTTAACTCCCCTATCACATCGAAATGAGATATTTGGCTTACTTACTTTTCAGATAAAGACTCTTTTAATAGACCAAAACTGACATCTGCCGTCCAAGACGCTAGTTAAAATACTTTTCGGATCAGTCCAAATACTTTCCTGATCAACAGTGACATTTGAGTATACAGGTAGACTCATTGACGATGACCACTTTTGGTAACATCATAACAAGCCAAAAAGTAAACTTTTCTCAACAATAACAACTCGTCGCCGCAAGCGTGCTGGTGTGAATTGGGCCAAACCTGTTACTAAACACACTACACTGAATGGCCAAAACCATTGGCACACTTGTATGTAACTGACAGTTTTACCACAATAACAATTAAACCAAACCCTATTCTATCAGTGTTTTGAAAATCCGTCTTCTTCTCTAAGTACAATGTTGCCTTAATTGACATCAATATTTCACCAAACGTTTTTGGAGGGAATGGGGTAGAGCGACACTCATTAATCGATATATTTTGAACAATCGATTCTACGTATGTTTTGTCTTTCTTGTTATCGTTCTATCGTAATGAAAACTTAACTTGAAAGAGGCTATGTGCTGATAGCAGATAATGACGAAGCTTTTCCGGAACGTTCCCAACCGTCCGAGTATCTGGATTCGGTTGTCATGGCTGTCGGAAATCTAAAAAACTAATCGACAAATCTGTTAGCGAACAGCTTCTAATATAGCTTTGTTTCATTCAGACTCAAATGTGTTTGTATTCATGGCAACCGTTGCTTGGTGTTGACGTCATCAGCGTTATGTTGTGGTTCGTGTTCAACTTCCTTGTTGCACTGACCACCATGTTCGTCCCTTTCTTGAAGCGTTTGAGTGTTGTTCTACTATTCTTAGCTTGTTGCAACGATGTACGGTTAAGTTTGTTCATTTAGAGAGTTGAAACAAGGTGATTAAACAGGAATTTGACGGCTAACAAACTTGAGTTTCTTACACCGAGTTAATTTACTCGGGACGAAACACGTATAGCTCAGTAACAAAATACCAAGAACAACTTCATAAATATTTGCCTAATTAATATTTGACCAACTGACGAGCAAATAGTGAATTCAGAACTAAAAACTCAGTGTAGCATCGTTCATTCACTGATATGTGGTTTACAGGTGTTGACTAGTGTTTACAGTTGATTCGTAAAAAGACGCGGCTCCACGGCTAAATACTACAGATCAGAATTTCAAGCACACTTGGTGGATAAAAAAGTCCTTCCTGATCGAAAACTTGCTCAATTACAACTCTTTCTCCACTAAAACACAACTAGATAAAACTTTGTATGTATGTACGTGTACGTGAACGAGTCCGGGCGTTAAAATCCGCATTATTTCGAAATATCAGTCTACCTCAGTTTTGAACTCCGTTAAACTGACATTGAATTGGATAAACTGGGTTTGATTTTCAAGTGCGAAAAGAAATAAAAATAGATTTGAAAAAGCGGCCAAATAACAAAGAGTTTTGCGTATTTCGAATTGATAATATGTTAAATGCACAGTCTTATCAGTGCCGCATAGACTGCAAGTTGATTAGCGTACGATTGGAATAAAGCTACATAATATAGTATAGAACGATGGAAAGCTGCCCCTGGTGTATCGTAAAATTGCAACACTATGGCTATAACATCCACTTACAGCTTGTCAGTTTGTTTCCAGCTGATGACATGATCCTCGCGTAATGATGGCTCCTCGGAAGACCGTAGCAGCTACAAACCACTTAACATAACACAAAGACATAACAAACAGCTTCCCAAGAAATCATTAAATCATTTTACAAACAGACCTCAAACCAAAAAAACAGACCAAATTAAGAGTAGTGCGGTCAAAGTTGGCCCTTATGAGATAAAGTGATTGGAAAATCACCGATAACACAAAACAGATCTGTAAATTATGTTGTTTCGCAGTCTGTGGTAGATGAAACACTTGATAATGAAAAGAGAAATCTCCTAACTAATAATAATGAGGAGGATGATCTACTGTATAAATCGACAGGAGTCATTCTTGTTCCATGCATATACTCAGGTATTGTATGTTTTAAAGTCCCCTTGCAAAAGCTCTCTAACTAGTCTCTCTTATTATATATTTATAGAGCTGTGTTTAGCGTAGCAATGTAAGGCGACTGAAGCTATGAGAACATTTCTCAGATAGGGCAAGCGAAACTGAGTGGGTTTTGTTTAGTATAGAAAGCACCACTTTCACGAACAAATACAGTGCATTCCCCACTTCTACAATACATGACATTCATTATTCGCCTAAATATTGTCTGTAAGTTGTTTTCCTTCTTTGTATCACTTTAAAACAGCAGGGAGAGAAGGACTAACGTTCATGAAAGAAAAAAAGGAGGTGACCATACATGCAGTCAAACTATTGCATCATTTGTGACCACAAATCTTCAACTGAAAGTTTGTACAACAATCACTCTCATCGGCCTAACACAACACCTTGGTCTCTTTTGGGAGTTGAAAGGTTTAATTTGAAGTCTGAAGGTCTGAAAGGTTTAGTTTTAGTTATAGCTTAGTTCACTGTAGGAAACAAGAACCATTCTCAAATAGAGAAAACATCAGTTGAACATAGAGTATCATCACAGCCTTACCATCAGTATATATACCAACATGGTGGATTTTCAAATAACACAATGCTAAAAGCATACTGCTCCATCCATTAGAAATGCTTGCACAGTGTCCTAACTAAATGATGTGCAGTCTATGCACATGCAAAGAATCCTGGTCAACTCTATTGCTAACTTTACCCCAGGTAAACAATAAGCACAATGATTACTAAATAAGTCTTAGTATACCAGAGCATTGGGGTTTCCTACACTCAAAGGCACCTGAGATATCCTCCCCCTTTTACTAATTAGCTAATAGTACTGAGCCTACATGACCTTCAAGTCTTCTTCAAGAAGATAGTGCAAATGTTCCCAAAGGCATACACAACTGTAACTGGCCACATAGCTCAACAAGTTACAAGACTGAAGCAGAGACAACTCGAGAACTTCTGTTTGACAGAGATTAGCTTGTCTGTCTTTACTGTGAACTCAGACGGGATCAAAACGCATCCACACAAACCACTTAGCGTTGCATATTTGAAGAACGGAAGCCTTCTGTACTCTTAGGTGTTATTTTTTCAAATGGTTTGACTGGCGTTTTGTGGCTTGATATTAGGCTGATATAGTATGGCAAGTGGTGCAAAATGGTTCGAGTTAGTATTTCGGGAGTAGGACATGGGTTTATCAAAGTGTGCTCGTTATACTAGATATGTTCACCAATGAATCGCAAAGTTCAGTATGCAAAATATATATGGTACAAATATAGCCTGCGAGCAGACCTCTCCCTCCCCTCCAAACAATCGGGAGAAGGTGGGTGAGTAGCGGCTGTACACAGGCTAGTACAAATATAAATAAACAAAATTCGAAGAACTAATAACTTCAGATTGATTGGAAAGCTTATGCTACAAGCTCATGCTACAAGCTCAAACTACAAGCAAGAAAAGTTAAAACAAAAACAAAAACAATTGTAAGTTGCAGCAGAGATGACTTGTATATACAAGTACAGAATAGCCGCATATATTGTACAATAATTACAGTGCTGTATGACAAATCCCTCCGCTAACCAGGTTACCGAATCTTTTAGTCAATGTATAAACACGGCCAAGAAAGCTGAAAATTGAAGTATAACAATAGCTGGAACGTATAGTTTGTTTCTATCATATCGGATACTGAATGGCGGCATTAAATCGTGAGCTGGTAAGATACGCCTCGAGAAAAAAGGCCGCAATCTTTCCCATCTCTTGATTCAATCAAAAACATTATCACAAGGATTGGATTCAATAAAAATCTAGATGTAAATTGAATATTCAACAAGTATGAAATGTGTGCAACGTTATTACCTAAGTACATATGTGGGAGTGATTGAACTGTGCGTTTAACTAGTCACGCGAGAAATCAAACAAACGAGCACAACGGTTGATAAATAATAAAACTATTTTTCTGGCCAAACATTGTTCAAGCAATAATTGTAGATTCACGTAGGAAACTCGAGAGTTTACAAGGTTTGCTGATAAGGCGGAGCATTGTTTCTGCTGTACGCGAAGCCGGAGCGTTTGTCATTACTTGCTGCAAGCGCGTATCAACAAGAAAGGTTCTCCGTTTTTGAGAGGAAAAGTATAGGAAAGACAAACATAATTGTAGTAAAGAGATATATATCATACTTACTTCCCGATCTGCCGTCGTTCATGACGTCCAATACAGCACATGTGATAGGAGAGAGTTTCAGTGTTGTTGATGCCACATCACAACACGACGGTTCGTTCACTTTGCTAGTGTTTAATGTTTGAGGCAAGTTCACATCTTCGTAGCCCCTTGCATCGTCATCTGCACCGTTGTATCCTACAACTGAGCTCGTATGCGTCCCATATATATTCCCATTGTAACTCTGGCGTTCATCTGACCAAAGACGCAGTTCCATCTTCTGGAGTCTGTTTTGAACATGCACTTCACCTGGTATCAGTTCGACCACAACTCACTTCAAGTCTAGTATTTGACTCCCAAATACAACTCTAGTTTATCGGGCTCTTATAACCGTTGCTCTCGTGGAGAATTCTTTACATCTGAATGAATGAGTCGTTGAAATAAGACGTTGAAATGGCGTTACAGGTCGTGCAAAGGTGATAATCGTTTTCGACTGCGTTTCGATTAAGTTGTTCAGCACTATCAAGTGTATACCTTCTTGACGACGGTTTTACCTCCAAAGTATGAACGTTTCTGCTCACTTGCATCGAGTTTCATCATACATAACTGATAATACATCAGAAAATGCTTACCTCGGAATAAAAATATAGCGATAGTCATGTGAATGCACTGTTCAATCTTACGATATATGCCAATCTTATGACGCGATACTTCTTTCAATCTTGCAAATCGTTCTTTGTCAATCTGAGCTTCTTTAAAGTCTTCCTTGTTTGATAGTGGAGTTCTCTAAACGAACCTCTTGATGTTACAAACTGGCGTGACTCTGGATTGCTACAGTATAGGCAAATGAGTCACATTATGCAGGAATATTCCTGGAACTCGGATTCTCAGAAAAGCACGTAGTAAACAAAATCTTCAACTTCCGCCTTCCACCATCGGTGAGAACGAAACAGTACGAAATGGTGAAGCCAACGACCGTTCGTTACATTCAGGCGTAGTGCAGTACTTTCCTGGTGAAAAACGTCTTCGTAGTACTCCTTAGACAAGAACTAAAGCGGGACTCTGCTCTTGTTATGATTTCTATGCTAATTCATCCGCAGACTTTGACCTGGGCTCCATCTGTCCTACCCCCTCAGTCAACCTTCTAACAAACTTTTACGAATAAAAATAACCAAAGATACCAAAATAACCCGGACATATTATAGGACCTCTCTTAATGACGTAAATATCATTTGATATTCATTTGATAAAGTGTGAAAGTACGATAGTAGGTAAACAATTCTTGGAAAACCCGGAAGTAGACTGTCGTCCATCGCCTCGGGTCAAACAGACTGACGTAGGCCGTGCAGTGAGCGATGACAAATGCACACGAGGTAGCATCATACAGGAAGTTGTTCGTTATTAATACAATACATCTATAAATAAACGAGGTCTGTTGGAACAGCGTTAAATTACCTCTCTAACAAGACGCAACAATAGAAGGTAGCATCGTCAACAGAACGGTGACAACATTGTCATACGAAGAATGAAAGTCAATATAGGTCGAAGTAACCGTGTCCAAATAGAAACTATGTTACTGTCAATGCTCATTGACGCTTAAAACACAAGAACGTTCTAATATCACATGTGTTACTCTCGTGATCAGGGGCTATCTATGCATAATTGGCCCACATGCTGACTCGATAAAAAATACTCAATACTTCATTAAATTCCATGTCTATGAAGATATAAATTTATATGAAGACATATTTATATAAAAGGTTCACTTTTTCTGGTCGTTTCGGTCCGTTCCTACGCGACACAAAGTTACCCAAGTATCATTACTTTCTCTAATGTTCCATAAGGTGTGCCAATTAGGTTCGAACTTTAATTTATGTTTGGCTGTGTCTCGTTACAGAGACTCAAGGATTTTAGGTGCATGATGACGATAGTTAAACACTTATTATCTTCACTGAATATTGAAAGACAAGAAGCAAAAAATATGGGGCATTTTTTTAAGATCGTCTTCAGTAATTTGACATTTCTTTATATATTTTATACAATACAATCTACAGTTATATTATTTATTAGTGTGGAACATATGTAAATTATGTTATTTCGGTATTTTTTGTTAGATTTTCACACAAACCTTATTGGAGTTATTCATCTCCTGACTAATTCCTATTAATAAAATAAGATAATGTTAATAATTTCAAAACATAGGAAATAGTACATACTGTTACAAGTTATATTCACTGGGAGGGGGAGGGGGTACACATTACACAAGATGTCTCACAATGCAAATGTACAAGCATATTATAATTATATTATGGTTCTGTCAAAATATTACATACATCCCTACAGGGGACGGGTAGATACAAAGAGGACTTGATAGGGGAAGAGATGGTTACAAAAAAGATTTGATAGGAAGAGGGATGGTTACAAAAAGGATATTTAATAATATAACAATTACATAATGATAATACAAAAATCATACTCCACAGTACTGTACTTACAGACTTTATTTCCTCAGGAAACTCACTAAGATTCTGCTTTACACAAGGAACACAAAACCGCCTTGTGTAAAATAGACTACATGCCTGCAATGTTAGAAAGAGAATGAAAGTAAAAATGTGCGACCTAAACTGAAAGCCAGCAATAGCTTTTTGGACAGTACAATTTTCTGTTTGAGCCTTCCAACAAAATTTTCTCATTCGCAAATTTAAAGAACCCCAGAAAGTATTGATTTGATTTCCTACATACAAATCCTTACCTGTCCCACACAAACCTCAGCGTCACACAGCGAACACTTTGCGCCAATGGTGAGGTGGCTCTGAGAAGGGGAAAACGGGTCTTGTATGAGATACGCATCTTCTAGCAACCTGTTAAAAGAGTTACAATCTGACATAAAGGACCGATTCTATCAACAGAGATAGATGGGTTTGCTGGGTTTGATAAGCCAGAATGTTTCACAGACATCCCAGGATTTTTCAGAGCAGGCAAGTTCAACAAACTTGGCTAGCTAAGGGACCGTTCATTTTTTACCGGGAGGGGGGGGGGGCGGTGGTTTTTTTTTGTGGGGGGGCCATGGAAAAAAAATTCGTCCAAAAGGTGGGGTC
>JAUPMF010054451.1:2467-14754 GCA_031471435.1 Stomphia didemon | reverse complement strand
AAAAAAAAAACCCAGTCCAAAAATACGGTAAATATGTTACTACTCATGCGCAACTTGGAATTCTCCTGGGGCAACGGTGCTAAAGTAATGTTACGCTCCTGTAGTGTCCTTTGGGAGGTTAGGGAGGTTACCAAGGTGCAAGAAAAACACACCAGTGCAAAAAATATATATACACACGAAAAACGTTTTATATTAGTTAAACTACATGTACTACATCTACTATTATATTGGTCAAACTACATGTACAGTATGGCTCACCTCAGATATTGCTTGATCAAAGAAGCCATCAATATCATCTATTGAGTCTTGTGCATTATTATCACTGCTACTGATGACTTGAGCTAAACAGGAAGGCGATGCTGTAGGAGTAATATCCTGTTCCAGAAGAACAAGAACATATGTGCTCTTTACAATTACATTGTAATTACTAGAGAACTATTTGTCTGACATCAAGTCCATATGATATGACATCTCTATATAAACACACTGAAGTTTATATAATAAAGCTTTAACTGTTTTATTCCAAGCACCAAATTGAGCTTGGAACTAAACTATACAAACCAGGATCACTTTCATTAAGTATACCTGTATACACTGTACACATGTACTGTATTGTCAGAAACCTATTGTCACTGTATTTGTTATTCTACACAGAGCACAGACAATGGAAAATCAAGTAGCTCTGAATTCTGTAGTTACTCCTAGTTCAGCAAGTGGGTGTAGATTTTTCTGTATTAAAACCATGATCTCCAGTTTCTCCCAATAAAGCAAGGTGCATAGACACCAGTAGGTCGGGATCCCTGCGGTGACTCACCTCTATGATGGCCATCGACTCCAGAGGGTCGTCCAAACTCGCAGTACCATCACTGCTAGCTTCTTCTTCTTTTGTTTTCACTATTTGCCGATGAATTTCATTGATACTGGAGTCAATAGTCCGAACTAGATTCTCGTTGGGCCAATTCTCAGATGGATTTTCGCGGAGAACTTCGATGACTTCACACAGTTTCTTTACAGCTGAGGTCAGTGTTTCCACAGTTTTGTTCTCAGGATCGCACATTACTACAGTCTTACACCCTGCAAGACGTGGATGGCTTAAATAACCAACCAACGACCGACCAATTCCTATAAACAAACCTCCATGTGCACAACATTCCTCGTCGCGGCTTTCGCGCCATTCACTTCAGGTACCAGATCTGCTCGTCCTAATCACCAAAGGGATCCCATTCTGTACTGATCGCACCAACTGTTGGGTTTCTTTCTTTTTGACCTTTTTGCATGTTTCACGTAACCAGGATACTTGCTAGTAATGTCAGTAAATATTTATTTTTCTTGGCCATCACTGATATACTGGAAACTTTATAACAAACAATAATGTTTGCTACGGAAAGGTTCCAAACAAACCAATCAACTCTCTTCACTGGCTACAAAAAGGACAGCCCCGGAATATAAACAAAAAATAACAACGATTCGCCAAACTATTTTTTTATTATTTCGAAAAAAACACCGTATGTGTCCCTGAGTTACATAGCTTGGGCTGCCTGTGGACAATATGGCTTTCGAAAACTAAACTCGCGGTTGTTTGTTGTCAGAGGTCAATACCAGCTGACGTCCTTGTGAAGCTTTTTCAAGAGTGGCCGTGTCACAAAACTCGTTCAAAACTCAAGTGGAACAACGAGCGCAGCGATCAATTTGTTAAATAGACATACGATATTTTTTATTATAGTCTGGTTTTATAATTTAGTTTAGAATAACAATATTGATCGATATTAGTGTCCACTCCAAAATTTTGCAGTGAACTGAACAACTCGCTGCGCTCGTTGTTCCACTTGAGTCTTGAACAAATTTGACGTCATTTCTATGAGTACACATAATGGGAAAATGTAATCAATTTGTTTTTTTACAACAACTAAGGGTTTTTGAGCAAAAACGGCTTCGAATTCCGTTGAAATTAAAGTTAGTTTTTATTTATTTTTCGTGTTCTACTCCTCGAATCCGCATGCAATCAACAGATGGAAGGAGTGTGCAATCACATTCTTTGTGTGTTGACCGCTACCACCCTTATCGCAGTTATACTAATGACGTTAGCAGTCAAACATTTGGTTGATTGATTGAAGTACGGTTTAACTGTGTCTGCGGGAGAGGGTTTATTCCCAGAAGAAGTAATAATCCGGATTAAAACGTTTGACTTCCGCCGCCGTTCTCGTCGTGTTCTTACACCCTCCCATGGGGTGAGTTATTGTTCTCATGGGTAAGACGATTTCTTTCAAAAAGTACTAGTTGAAGAACAGAAACATCAAACAGAAGTTATTGTAGTAATAAGTTTTGGGCTTCCTGTGTATTTCCTTCACGCCGGACGCTCTCAGCCCTCCTGGACGACCCTTGACGGCTGACGTTGGTAGCATTAGGCCGGACAAAAGCAAAGTTTCTAGGGATTAACTAGTGGGTGTATGTTTCGGTCTTTGCCTCACAAAACGCACGACACAGAGTCAGTGATGCACCTCATTGCCGACATGACTGCAGGTTGAGAGGATGCCTATTAAACTACTATAATAGATAAATCCTAAGAATAGCTTTTGTATTCCAACTATACTCGAGAAAACCTTTATAAACTAGAAAGTCTTTAATGATCCCTAACCTAGAAAGTGAGTGTACTAAAGCCTGGTTTTCACTAGCGATGCAAGCACAACGCAAGCGCAAGCACAAGATTACCTAGTGCAGTAGGCAAACGCAAGAAAAAACACAAGAAAAGGAAAATTTTTGATACCTTGTGTTGCGCTTGCGTTTGCCTACTGCACTAGGTAATCTTGTGCTTGCGCTTGCGTCGCTAGTGAAAACCAGGCTTAAATCGGCTTTCAGTTTTCAGCTACTTCAAAACTGTCAGACAGCTGATGGAACACACTTTACTCTTCTGTGGAAGAACAGCGACTTTGATCAACATCAAATTTCTCCTTAATGGAACTCAAATTTTATCATACAAGGATATATAAGGGAGAATGTCATATTCAATCACACCATACTCTATTGTAACTTTTTAATAATTATTGTAACATTAACAATTTGGTATTTACTCCAAAAAGAGTTCAATATTACCATCGGAAGAATAACATAATATTCTGTAGTCCACATAATAGTAGATAGAATATTTCAATACAGTGATTCAATTCACCTATAAGCTAAACTCAGATACACTGAGAACAAAATGCAAGATTCAAAATATGTCCTGACTTGCCTTGCTGCGCCAATATATATATGACCATCCATAGGATGTTTGAATTCAATAATTATATAATTATGTAAGTTTATATTCTCTTGGAAAATGAAAAATTGGCAGGAGCATTATTTTAATGTTCAAGTATGGTAGAGATTTTGATCTCTGAAATGTCAATATTTCCTCTCAAATTTTTACAAAATATTTAGGTTTTTCTGTTTTGCAGATTGTCAAATCTGTCTTGATTCTCTTGTCTCTTGATCCAAATTCTGGAAATGAATAATTAAATACACGTAAGTAAAACAATGGAAAAGGTTTGCATATAATTACATGTGAGTCATAATTAACATGTTTCAAAAAACTGTTGAACCGAACATCAAAACTACAACATAAAAAAGATAAAAAGAATCTTAACAGCGTTCTTGGTTTGTTCGGTTGACACTTTATGACGTGATGAAAGACCAGAGAACGGTGAACCCGACAAGTTCAGACATGTTTCGATGAATGCGATCACAGTTTGTTTTGTTATCACAGCTACTCGTTATAGCACGTCAAATAAACGCTCAACTTGAATCGGTTTGAAAACGCAATGTTTTTTTCGTTTTGGCCTTGCCGTCGGTTCAGTGTGAAAGGCAAACCCGGGAAAAAACTTTCGTGTTCTAACTAATCAGCTTAGTTGGCAAAAATCTTGAACAAACACATCCCAAGTGGAAACCCGAATGAGTAGTAAAAAAAATACTTTTCCTGGTTACCACAATTTCACATGCTGACTTCTTCTAAACACTTCGATTTGGCGGACGCAAAGAAAACAGAATGCGCGCGTTCCTATAAAACAACCATTTATCGCGTGTGGAGGTTTCGTACCCTAAGTGAATGCCTGCTAAATGTGGACTCAAGTAAATCCCTTGATCAGAATCGAAACACGAAAGGTCAACACAGACCACATTACGACTGTCGTGACACTCACCATTCATGAATTAAGTTTCATTTGAAAAACTTGTCCAAACACATTTTCTTTGGTCTCGAAGAAGATTGCGTGTGTTTTGTCGTGTTCTCTGGAACTCCACGTCGTTCTGACGCTTTGCACGATCTCGGCTTTTGCTGTCTTAAGAATTCTAAAGGAAGACAATAAACAAATGATCAATGTTAAGTCAGGCATATGAAATAAACGAAAAATACCGATCCAAACGGCTTGAACTTAGACATCTAGACCTTACAAATCGAGCGAATAGATAAGCGGCTGAAACTCTGACTGAATATTACGAGGTTGAAGTCTCACGCACAAGATCGGCTTTCGTGCAACTTGAGCTCCCTCGGGATACGGCGCCCCAAAACATTACGCTAGAATAAACACAACTTTACTACGAACAAACACGACGATCTCTATACAATGTTCCTCACTGTCAAACAAGGAAATAACAAGATTCAATAATTACCAGTAATCTTGGTGCTAGAGGGCCGTCTTCTGGGCTTTTTCTCGCTAACTTTTGTCGTTTGTATTTTCGGATTTTCACACCTCGTACGTGTAGTAATCCTTGTGTTTGAAGCTCTGGAATTAAAATCGTCGTTCGAAGTAGAACCAGTAGTTTGAACATTCGAATTTCCAGTAGTTTTATGCCATAAAAATCGTCCATTTAACGGAGATTCTCTTTCAAAATCGAAGTTCCATTTTCGAGCCATAGACTCGTTCATCGTTTTCATCTCTCGCCGTAAATCAGCTTGTATTTCAGTGTGGTTTACAGGACCAAACAGACATCGACAAACACTTACAGAAGGAGAAATAATTCCCGGCTGTCTGGGTGCCCAAGATACTTCAGTGAGTGCCATTCTTGACGTGAAAGTTTATGGAGTTTCGGACGAGAACGTAATCGAGATGCGAAGTTGAATTTTTGATCGTAGTAATGAACACGATCGTGTTATATGCGACTTACGTGGGCTACAGTCATCCGATTGGCTGATGCGAAGTCACCATGGCAACAGCATGATTGGAAGCTGTTTTGGCGCGAGATAGTTTACGCTTTTGTTACGACGGCATCGGCTCGTTAGCAATACACGTGTATTCATTCTAAGCGTTCTGTAGGCTCATACAATAGCCTTGATGAGGGTTGTAAAGCTGATTTTTACCAAAAATAGCGCCATTTTGAATGCGTGAAAGGTTTGCGACTGAAGGCTACACCTGTTACAGAATTGAAAGCGAAATATGGACCACATTGAACATGACACGTGTGCATTTACATATCAATGATACCCAGGCTGATCACCACTCTTCTCCCTCGCTAGAACAATACCTCGATAATTCCCCTTTAAATCGCCACTGCAAATGACAACAAAAACTCCGCATGTCGATGTAATGATTTCAGAAACTTACGCCTGAGATTATATTACGCGAGCTAAATAAACCAGTGGATGGATTTATGTTGGTCAAACGAGCAAACTCGTCTCAAATCAACTGTCAACAGTCAACAAAAGGGGAGTCGCACGTGTCTTTCGTTTGGGAATGATGGGTTTTAAATTGGGGGTGTGATCAGCTGTTGGCGTACAGCTTATTTATTGTATGTAGCTATTGTCCCATTCACTGCATTACTATCCAGCGCACTTTCCTCACGTGTTTGAATGTTTTCGAAATAACGGATTGTCCATTGGACCAACCAAGCCCTGCAATCATGTACATCAGCTTGTCGCCTAATGAGTGTTTAGTTTGAACATTAGGGGATAAACACAAAACTGATATAGCTCAGTGCTTTATTTATGTAAATAGATCGATCTGGTATAAACTAAGTGCTAATGGAGCAATCGGTCGATAATGTTGCTTTGCTCAGTGTTGGCAGAGGTATAGTTTTGTATATATTACGGTGAATTAAGACAGCCGGTATTTTTTTGACAGTGAGCTGAATTAGATAACAACTAACAATAATATAGAAATGAACGGACTGGCGTAGTATATCAGCGTATCCCTTGGCAAGAAATCAGTACATGGAAAAGTTAGGTACGCAGTAACATTCAACAGATTGGCCTTTTATCCAGTTGGGTTGATCACTTGTGCAGCATACAGCGGGTAGATTGAACTGAGGGCTAGAACGGTGACCGGCTGAGTACGGTTAATATTATATTTGGCATCATTTTCGTTGTTCAGTTGGGCACGCTTTACCATTCACCTCACATCAACTAATTGTCTTTGTTATAACACTAGAAAGATAATTTCTCCACTCAGTCTTTCAACAGTGTTTGGAATTCCTTGGGGAGCGCAATGTTGGCGTCACTTGTTAAATAGACCATAGTTTTTGTTTGGGGATTTTTGTTCATAGAATTTATGTTTGTCAGCAAATTCGGGAATTGGTGGAAACTTGGTCCAAATTTCAATACAACTCAAAAAGATAGTTACTGCGCTAGTGCCGAGCTACATTCTGCTAGAAAATTGCGCGAGGCACTCAGTCGTATAAGATCGAATTAATTTAGCAGTTTTTAATTCCCTTCAGTCTTCGGTTTTTTTCTTTTTCAGAAAAAGCTATAGAAAATGTCGAAAGCAAACCCGTGTCTTGTCTTATTTTAAAGGACCGGCCATAGAAAAGAAAAACTCAGTGTAAGTTATGTTCTGCCCAACAATACACCACTTGCAATGCATGTAGAATGACAAGCAATAGCACCATCACTGTCTATTTACACTCACCGCGTGGCTTAGCTGGTTTCTAGGCCGTTTTCGGTGTCTATCATAGTATTTGGTATAAAAAAATTACATAATTAGATCGTATGTTTAGGACCCGCTTGTACTGGTAACAAAACTTTCTTAGAACAAAAGCTCGCTATTCTTATTGCACCTATCTTGTGTATTGATTACTATAACGATACCTCTAAGATAGTGGCAAAGGTTTTTCTCGATGACGCGGCTATGATTCAGCGGGAAACTAAAATTTTGAAAATATGAGTCATCCAAAAATGTGTAACTTCTCATGATGCGTTTGTATATTTGTATGAATGTATTCTTTTTGTAACAGTTTTTTCAGTTCATGTTATTAAAATTAATGTTTAGTGAATTTGTGACCACATGACGGCCTTTCAGATTCGCCACACGGCGAGTTTTGACAACAGTGCAGATGAATTTAGCCCGAACATTTAAATGAGTGACGCACTGGTTGTGTTTTGCCGTCAGCGCTGAACACTGCGATGTGAGGTGGATTAGAACAATAGCACACGTGTTCAGTGTGGCATTCTTTACAAAAGTGGATGTTCTATAAGCAGTTGCGTTGGTAACAACCAGTAGAATTTAAAACCCGAGTTTATTTAAGGAACCATATCAATCTATAGAGTACCCGGTTGAATAACTGATGAAACAGTACGTTCGGTTTAATGACTAACTAATGGTAGACTTTATGGTTACTAGTGTGCTTCAACTACATGCTTTTTAACAATGAAAGTCTTCTAAACTCGAATTGCTCAAACTTATCAGACAAGTTCTTTGTTTTGGTTTTGTCCAATACACATAGTTAAAGCAAGAAAAGACGATATCATGACATATCATGGGTCAGCGAGTTTCTCGAAGTTATTGATTTAATTCAAACGTTATGCGTCTTACTGAAACATGTAACAATCCAGTGTTCGCGTCTAACTGAAAATAACTCTAAACTAAAATGTCAAATTATATTTAGAGTTGCAAGATTTTCCCGATCGGTCATTTCGCCGAGATTTTTGTGAATTTATTTCGTTTTGGCCGAACCAGAAGCAATATATAGTACATCGTAACAGGTTCTTTTTAAAGGAAGCAAGAAAGCCACCCGTTGAACATTCTGTCATGTTGGTTGCTACTGATGCAGATTTGGTTCCTTAGGCAACTCCATGACTTCGCCGTGGCTACTAAAGAACTTGGCTGTGTAGCTGAAGTATATCAACCACCTGCCAGGCTAGCTCCACTCTCATTATCTGCTGCAATCGTTTGTGAAGAGGTTAATAATTAAAATCTGTAAGCCTATGGCTCTAAAAAGTTAATTAAAAAGCCCATTTGCATGGTTTTATCTCTGCATCTCTATCTCTGCATGCATGCGATAGTGCATTGTATACGATTATTCTGGTGATTTGGATTGCACTCCTTTTGCAGTGAATGATCATTTACGATTACTGATTTCTTGAGTCAAATTTTAGTTAATTAAAATATATATCTCTCTGAAATAAAAATTGCAGATTTTGAGAAAAACTCAGTCATGAAAAGTTAAACAATTTTTTCTTTTGGTTGTTCCGCACAAATTGGGTCAAAATCTCATACTTTTGACCGTTGTAATTAACCACAAGTTTTCAGTAAATTTGGTCTAGTTCAGTATAACATGCAAGTAATGAAAATATTTCTTCCATTTGTTTTCTTGTTTTTTTCCACCAAGACGAGGAGCCGGTTGGGGAGAAATATAACCGCAGTGGTCAGGAAATGACATTCTATGCCAAGCCACGAGAATGAGAACGAACCAAATTATGAGACAATGATTTTCAGTAGTGGTGAATATATTTACCGAGCCGCAAGTTGTCGGAATAAAATAAAATACACATGTTCATGTCCTGATTGTCTTTCAGTGATTCTCCATAATGCGATTGCCAGGAAAACAAAACTCTTTGCTAAGAGATTAAGGATTTCCTAAGCAACCGAACAGCATCAGTGTTCACCATGAGACTAATTGCAGGCAATACATGCATTGACTGTAGATGCAGGTGAACCAGGTACCAGCCAACCAATAGCTGGTAACTACAAGGTGCATACGTATAATGCACGATGTCCATTGTTGCCGTCAGAATGCAATGTGCTCTATATGCTACAAAACGTGTCACGCGAGATGGACATTTGTTGCCGTTACAGAAAATAAGGAGCTTTGCTAAAAGCTCCTGAGAAAGTGCGTTCGACATGATCATGGTTTGTAACGTAACGCGTTCGTGGGGAGGGTTTAGGGAGTTTAAGCAACGAAGACGGAAACGGGTCGGCGATGTCCTATAACAATGCACTAAATACTGCACGTCAAAATAAAGAAAACGAATTTCACGGCGTTCTCAGCCAAACTTATACGTATGTAAAAAAGACATTTATTTTACGCTGTGTGATCAACGTGAACGTATCTGATAATGCTAACAGCTGTGATATTCGTTTGGCATTGATAAGGGAAGATACCTTTAAATTGCATGCTTAAACAATTAATACAAAAACACTTGAAAACGGGAGAGAAAGAGAAATTAAATGGTACTTTTCGAGAAGGTGCTTTTTCACATCACGGCCGTACTTCGCCGTCGTTGTATACCCTGGCTAGAGATGATCAGGAGAGATTCTACATTCTTATAAATAGTTGGAAGACATGTCCGAAACGGTTCCAAGCTGCGCCTGCGCAGTAGCATATTTACCTATTTTTTTGCGAATTCGAAAGTGACGCATTCTCTTGGGACCGGAATGAAACTTTCCAAGAGACACTGGAGACACCACAGGAGCGGGACATTACTTTGGCACCGTTGCCCGGAGGGAATTCTAAGTTGCGCATGAGCGCGGTTACATATTTACCTTCTTTTTGCGAATTCGAAAGTGACGCATTCTCTTGGGACCAGCATGGAGTGGCATGATATCGTCCTCACAAAGGGGAATTCCATGGACCTCCCCTCCCCCTGTACCCGCCACTTAAATATCCCGCTTATGAAAAACACGTGTTTATTTGCCCCTTTCCACGTGCTTTCATGCTGTTCGCTAAAGGCCCGGTCTCACCGTATTTTACACTGGAATGTATACTGATAGACAAAAGTTTTACTATTAATAACGATTTTAATTCCAATTTTACAGCTTTATTGATTAAATTATATCAAACACAACGTTATCAAATTTTGGCTAAAATACAATCCCATACATGTAAACAAACAGAGAAAGTGATTATATGTCAAATTCTCCCTGCCTTTGAATAAGGAAATATTATATCACGTTTGGAGAAGATTGATGTTGACCAAAGTCACTTATAATGTTTTGCACTGTTCAGAAAAATAGAATTTGTGACTGAAACTCCTAATAATGTTCCATGTAAATAGAGCAATACAAATGTTGTATGGCCATGAAAGAGTTTATTCACATATAAAATAACTGTTGATATCAATGATGTTTATTGTCTTCTGCCTCGAAAACATGGTGGTGACCCTGCAAGCAAAACACACTGCGGTTTAGTTTGATAGCCTAACTCTTTATCTTGGCAAATCCTGGCTGCCAAATGCCTTGTGTGCACATGTTTGGATGACTGGCCAATTAACTTAGAGTGGGAAACCTATAGTTCTGTACCCCAGTAAAGGTACTGTAACAACGCCATGTGATTGGTTGACTAGTACACATGGCCTGATTGGTTCAGAATCAAGTCCACTGTATAGCCTGTAATGATTGCCACACATACAAAAAGACTCTAATGTACTGTAAATACACATACAGTTAGTAACTTACCACAACATCAGGCCAGTCATGTTTGAATCTCCAGAGTATCCAAAACCACATGGTGCCACCAAGAAACTTTGACAGAAATACATAGCTCTTCTTGGGCTGTGTTATTCTCACTATACCACTCATCTTGAAAAACCTACACAAAACAATTGGTTAGGAACATTGTATTGATGATATATAAAGATATTTGATCAACATCAAACTTCTCCAAATGCGATCTTCTATTTCCTCATACAAAGGACCAAAGTCAATTACTCTTTTTTCAAATCTATATAGAAGGATACAAAAATTGCTTTCTAGAGTATCAAAGGTGGGTTTGGTGTGGCTATTTCACAATGTATACAAACAAATATGCAATAATGTGAAATTAGAAGTCGTGGAGTTATGTTGTGTCTTTGGTTGTGGAAACACAGAACAGAGAAAAACATATTGCTTAATGAATTGCAAGATTGCATTTTTGGTTGATTAATTTCATTCAAATAATTACATAAATATTTACAAAGATTATAAACACAATCTGCAAAGCCAAGCTAGGCTCCGAGGCTGTGATTGAATATTGGTAATAGAAAATATAATAAAAGAATGGAAATGCCATATGATTGAATATCATAAGTGTAAGAATTTTGACATTTTGGATATTAAAACTTGCATGTGTTAAAATTGCTTCAAATTAATTTTTCCTTGAATTACGTTTATCTTCAGGGATTGCATTACAAATTTGAGTTCTAATATGAAGGGAAGATTCGTTCTGGTGAGTTATTCTAAAATTAATTTGAACACTCCCACAACTAAGCGGCTCATCCATGCCTTTGTCTCATCTCGACTCGACAGTTGCAATAACCTCCTGTATGGACTACCAAAGCGTGCACTTGATAAATTCTGACATATACAGAACGCTGCAGCAAACATATTACACCTGTTCTAAGAAAATTGCACTGGCTCAATAAATAATTTTTAAGATTTTACTCATCACATATAAAGCTGTTAATGTTCTCGCCCCAAATTATATTTCTGTATTATTGAATCACTACAGACTAGGATGCGCTCTTTGTTCCCCTTATTGTACCAAAATCTAGAACTGTCACTTTTGGTGATCATGCTTTCACCGAAACTATGGAATGAGCTACCCCAAGTCATAAGGTTTCCAAGTCAATTGAAATTTTGAAATCTAAACTCCACTTTTTAATTGATAGTTTTTTAATTGATAGTTTTTTAATTGATAGTTTTTTAATTGATAGTTTTTTTAATTTATTCTATTCTATTCTGTTTAGTTTGGTTTGGTATTATAATATGTTAAATGTTGAGGTAAATTGTTTTTCTATTTAAGCTTTCATGTTTCTGATTGATAAATACCCTGTAAAAGATATGTGGCCCTAACTTTTACACATGTGTATATTTCTCGAGGTTCATCAACTTGTAGCCCATATATACAATGTCAATATCAATATGCTGATGCTCTTCAAGATAATTTTGTAACCGGTTGAGGATTGTATTTGAGATTTCTGACCACAGACTTAGAGTCACCTAATTCCATACAATGTACATAAAGCAATATAAACATCCCTCACAAAACCAAATCCACATCTAACAGCAATGCATTCTCTGTCAGCATTCACTGCTGTTACATGAAGGCAACCTAGTATATATTTG